>PVJA010026981.1:13604-29252 GCA_004027025.1 Myocastor coypus | reverse complement strand
TGCCGGGGATTGAACCACGGTCCCTGAAGCCGCCCAAAGTTTCCCAAGCAGGCGCTTTAGACCACTGAGCCATCCCGCCGGGCCCATGCAGGAAAAACTTTAAATTCATGATCCCATTAGGAAAATGTGGTCTTAGAGGAAGAATGCTTATTATGGTTCAATATAAAGTCCTTTGTTAAGAACTCAGAATTAATAGAGCATATCGTAGACCCACTTAGACAGACAAATGGCCTTCTAAGAATCTTGAGGGCGCATGTCATCATCCACTCCACTAAATAATAAGGATTCTAAGAATCTTTAAGGCATTATTCTCATTAGCCTCATAGACAAACCAAAGTATGGAAGAATTTAAAGTTATTTAACTAATGTTTAATACACTAAATGTATGAATTGAGACACAAGATCCTACAGTGTGTTTTCATAGAATTATATCTGTGTGCACAGATATAGCCCCAAAAGGAGACCCTTTTGGATATCCGCGCTCTACAAGAAAAAATTAATAAAGTTACTTAGCTGTAAACAATAAACAACAATTTTAGCATAGAAAAGATGGGTACATCTTAGAGAGTAAAGCCAAGAGCTAAAGACTGACATCCAGGAAGTAGGACTAAGAACCTGAGAAACAGATGACACATACCCTTCTGAATGTCAGTATTTCAGTAGACCAATGACTGTGTGCCTCTTATTCACTCATTTTTTATGCAACATTATCTATAGCAATGATCTTATTCCTGTGTTACCATTACATGTTGCCTATGTGGGAAGCGGATAACTTCTGTCTTTCATTCACAGATACTCACTGCAAGAGGACGAATACCTAAGGAAGCATATCCAAAGAGCTTCAGGTACACCTGGACCTGATTTAGATAAGAAGTTGAACCTCCAGCCAGGATTCTGCATATGGGAAAAATGTAAATGATTTGTGACTGGAGTAGTGTCCTGTACAGAGATGTCCTAGCCACTCTCCACTTCAAGAAGTAGGCTTAGCCCCTTCCTGAATCTGAATGGATTTGTGGTTGCTTCAATCAACAGACTATGGAAGAAGTGATGTGTATATAACTTCTAAGTAACCTCTCAATGCCTGTCTTGGAACATTCTCTCTTTAGAAGCTTCTTCAATGGGATACTCCTTCCAGAACTCTCACTAAGCTACATGGAGAGATTATGTTTGGATCTCTAATCAATAGCACTAACTAACTTCTTCAAGGCACTCCATCCCAAATTCAAAATGCATGATCTAGATGCCTCTAAATAGGTCCAGACCCAAGCTACCCAAGTCTTCCCAGATAAAACCCCAAACATTATTAGAGACAGAATATCTATCTTCACTATGCCCTGTCCAAACCTCTGAACCCATAGAATTTATGAATATGAGTCAAGCTTGTTCATGCCATTAAATTTGCAGTAATTTCTTAAGCAGCATCTGGATATAATATATATTATAGTCTACAAAAAAAGTATACATACTTCTTAAAAATAAAAGTAGTATGTTTTGGTATGATCCTCTTATGGGGGACACTAGAGGATGTCACATATTGCAGAAAACCCACTACACTACACAGCCCTTTAGAGAAGAAATCGAAAAGGCACATGCAGCAATCTCAGTGCCCAAGATTACCCAAGTACTGTTACAGTATACTAATAAATGTCTGGACACTAATGGTCACCACTTTGAACACCCCTTGTAAATGTAGAGGCCAAATATAACTTGTGTTAATCTCACAATATCTCAGTAAATTTAGTATTGGGCTGCGGAGATAGCTCAGCTGTCTAAACACCCGCCTGGCAAGCATAAGGACCTGAGTTCAATCTCTGATACTGCATGCCCTGTGGGCTCCAAAATTGGGCTTGGTTGTGCACACCTGTAATCCCAGTGCCACAGAGGCTGAGACAGGAGGATCACCATGAGTCTGAGCTATGTAGAAAAACCCTGTACCAAATAAATAATTTTCTAAAATAAATTTGTATTTATTATATTTATTTGCATTATTTGTATTTGTATTAAAATATTTATGAGTTTTTCTTTTCCTAAAAAGTGTATACATTAAGATAATGTGCTTTCAATTCTAAATATCAGCAAATAAAAATAAATTTACCTCCCAAACAATCTTTTTTAGTCATGGTCCCATTAAGGTTTTTTTTTTTTTTTAATTTTACTTTATTTTATATATTTAATACAAGGTCTACTGGGTCTTACTACCCAGACTGGATTCATAGTGATCCTCTTGTTTTCAGGCTCCCAAGCACTGGGATTACAGGTGTGCCCCACCATGCCCAGTCTCAGTCATCATCTCAATGAGCCCTGGGGACGGGGTGGGCATGGCATGCTGGAGATTGAACCCTAGTCCCTGAGCCTGCCTAAGCAGGAATTTTAGTCCACTGAGCTATCTGGATGACCTTAAGTTTTAATAATATATTCAGAAGTCCTCAACTTAGGTGAGCTCAGCTATACTCTTTTGCATAGTAAACTAGAAATATATCACTTACATTCAGATTCAGCTGGACAGGCTTTTCGGTTTTGTTTGTTTGTTTGTTTTTGAGACAGGGTCTTGCTACACAATTCAGGCTGGCCCTGGCTGGTCTCAAACTCCCAGTGATCCCCCTGCCTCAGCCTCCAGAATGCTGGGATTACAGGTGTGTGCCACCATACCTGGCAACTTTTCAAGTACTACCCCAGTCATTGTTTTATTGCTATGAATTTTAAACACAAATACATGCAGATAATCCCTAACTCAACTATAGTTCCATGTAGGGATTTTTTGTTTGTTTTGTTGTGTTGTGGTGAAAATATATATCCATACAACCATTACATTTTTCACTGTTCAATTAGTTACATGAGTTATTCACCTATTCAACATGGGTCTATGTTACATGATTTTATCCAAATGTTAGTTAATGTTAAGTGTCCTGAGCATGTTTAAGATTAACTAGGCTAAACTAGGATATTTAGCAGGACAGATATGTTAAGCACATTTTCAACTAATGATATTTTCAGCGAGTAATTTGGCCCTACAAAAGATGTATTTAAAATGATCTACTCTGTGTCTCAAATATGTTGGATATGTCATCCAAGTCAACATGCTGATTTTAAACTTGGGCTGTGGTTCTAGCTCAGGGCAAAGCACTTGCTTAGTACAGGGAAGGCTCTGGGTTCCACTCTTAGCACCACAGAAATACATAATCAGGACATACGCAGAAAAAGAACTTTGTTTTACATCATAGTCTCCCATGCTTGTAAAGACTCTCAAAGTAAGAAATGACCTCTTGCAATTAAAACAAGGCTTTGAATAATTGTAGAGGCAGACTGAAATGTCGTAAGTATAGGGGGAAGAAAACATTTCAAAAATAATTATAAATGTGACTTGGTAGGCCCAAAACCCAGATAAAATTTGTTGAAATAAATTTTTTTTTTTTTTTTTTTTTTTTTTTTTTTTACCAAAGTTATACTAGCAAAAGCACTACTAGCTAAAACTAAAGTGGATAGACATAGTTAAAAATGAAAAGAAGTCTGTGGAACCCCAGTCTCTGCACACAGACATCAGGTTGTTACTGACACATGTGCTGTTTTTTGTTGAAAAGGGAAGATATCTAAGAGAGCGGAGCCAAAATGTCAGGAGGACAGATGGATTATGGAAGCACTCCTGAGAAGCAAAACAAGATTGTAACAAAAGTACATTTGCTGTCCCAGAGGGACAGTAAGAAGCTGCTGAGTATTTCATGACTTGAGCTGCCATGGGCCAGTGAGTACTTTCTGCTTCCTTTTTTCTTTCTGAGTAAAGGTTTACTGCTGTTATCTTGTCCCCATCTCACCATTGTGTCTTGGATGTGCAGAGATAGTTAACTGTCCTTTTATTTCATAATTCTCCAATTGATAGAATTTGTGCCCAAACAGCTACATCAGTGAGCATACCAGATGCAGCCAGATATTGTACTTAATTTTAAGAGTAAACCTACAAATGGGGAAGATCTTGGGGGACCTTTTAAAGTGATGGACACATTTTGCACATGGAAAATTTTGAATAATTACATGTAGAAAGTAGATTGTGGTAGATTAAATATGGTCACAAAATCCTTGTCGCTAAGCACAAAGATCCTGTTAGCCCACTCCTTAGATCTGTGCTGATTCAAAACCTGCTTTGACCAATGGAATGTGGCAAAATTGATGCTGTGTGACTTCCGAGTTCCTGTCTCAAGGAACATTGCAGCCTTCACTCTTGCTCTCTCAGAATACTGTAGCATTATGAACATGTCCAACTCAGCCTTCTGAAGAATGAAGAAGCTCATGGAAAGAGGAAGGTCCAGGTACCTCAGTTATCCCAATCATTACAACCAGTCTAGCTAAGTACATCAGTGAACCTAGATGAATTTATTAAAAGAACTTCCTTGCTGAGCAGAGGGCAAATCTCCAAAGGACAGAATTGTGGTCCATTAGTTATGATTGGCTGCTAACTTGTAGGGGAGTTTGCTATCAACAATAAATAACTGAGATAGACTCCCCAGAGTACCTACTCATGTACATATTCCAAAAAGTTTAAGTGATTTGTATAAGGTCCATATAGAAGAAAGGGAGTAAAACTTGCCAGAACCCAAAGACCTCAATTAGTCAAAGCTGTTTGTAAGGCACTGTACTACCCCCTCATACTTTCCAGCTACCAGAAAGAAAATAAGGAAAAGAGAAGGAGGAGGAAGAGGAGGAAGAAGAAGTACAAGGACAAGGAGAAGGAGGAGAAAGAGAAGGAGGAGGAGGCGGAGGCGGAGGAGGAGGAGGAAGAGGAGGAGGAGGAGGAGAGAAGAGAAGAAAAGAATATGGAAGTGACTTAGAGAAATGTGAAAAGTAGGGGAAAATTTAAAGAAAAAAATCTCTAGCTAAGTATATTATTCAACTACAGAAATGAAAATTTTCCATATATTCAATCATGGTATGTTTTCTGACATATATGTTAAATTATACTACATTTTAAAGTAATAAAGACTTTTAACATATAAGTAATCCTTTACTAAAGTTAAGTTCCATGGGTTACATTATCATTCAGCTCTTTTTCTAATGAGATTCCCTGAGTTACACATTTTTATTTCATATTACATAACAAAAGCAATGTACATAAGACAAGTGAGCAAAAGCAGAAATGGAAATAGAAATAGAGCCCATCTGGACATCACAATTTTGCATGCTAAATGACTTCTTCTTTTAACAAATATAGTGACATGTACATACTGAGAAACCATGGTGCAGGAATGAGGCAGATGTCAATGAATGAATTTACATACAAACACAGCAAATCATGCCCCACCACAGATGGTTTGCTCTTACCTTTTTTTGACATATAGCAGATATTTCAGCTGTAAGGGGAAGGTACACAAAATATCAACATAGAAAGAGCCCATTTTAAATAAGGGAAGCCATGAGGAAAAATGAAAACAATAATAACACAACCTGTAGATTTGGTATAAACAACTTTTGATTTGTCCCATAATTTGTGATCCACTTTTACTGGTCTTTATTTTCCTCAAAAAACCCCGTAAAATACTCTTTCTCATCTGAAAGTGATTTCACAGTTTTTATTTAGTGAGACTGAAAACATTTTCACTGCCAGTATGTCAGCTAGGCTCACCACTAATCCAACTTCTTAATATGACTTAGAAATCACATCATGTTAAAGCTGAACAATTTTAATGTTACACTTAATTTAATGGAGCAAAAAGTGAAGGGCCACTGTGGCTGACTGAGTTCTTCATGATTACATAGTTAGTTATTAATGGCAGAGACACACGCAGAGCTAAAATCTCTGAGGTCCCAGTTTTATGCTCTTTCCATAATGCTGTGATACTAGTTTGACGTGTTATACAGATCACCATTGTGAGATGTTCTATGCCAAATCATAGGGAAAAAAAGCTTATTAACTGAGCCTCCTTATATTAGAGCTATCAATTTATAACACTTTTAACTAATGTAAAATCAGCTATAAGGTCAAGGTCACTTAAGAGTAAACAATTCTCAAACTCATGAACCAACTGGATGGAACAAGGCCATTAAACTACTGTCTAATTACAAGATTGACTTTCATTAATGTGTAAGAATTCTTTTTAGTAAGAATAGCATTATTTCCATGAAAACTGATGCTAGAGAGTGAAATAAACTTTACAAGAAACTATTAATACTTTCCTTGAACTAGGACTCAAAAAATGATTAACATTTTATTTGTAGGATGATCTACGTTATAGTTTCTTTAAAAAATTAAAGGTAAATGCTCCCAAATCCTGTCTGGAATTATGAATCAGTGGCAATAGAGGTCAAATCAGTGAAATTTCTAATTTAGTCTTCAAAAATGATTTTGTATGATTAGTGGGCCATAAATCATGAAGTTAATTTAGCTCTTAAAGTTGAGATGGGGCCTGGCGGGATGGCTCAGTGGTCTAAAGCGCCTGCTTGGGAAAGCTTGGGCAGCTTCAGGGACCGCGGTTCGACCCCTGGCACCACATGCTGTGCCAGCCCTGCCCTGGGAGCGGGCTGAGCCGGCCATAAAAATGAGTGAATAAGCAAATAAAGTTTCTGAAACAAGAAAAAATTTAAAAAAAAAAAATAAATAAAAATAAAAAAATAAAGTTGAGATGGTCTAATATATAAAAATCACAAGGAAGAACTATAATAAACATTGAGCAAAGACAATCATTGATGAAGAGCCCTAAGTTTAAAAAGGAAATATTTATAGAATTTAGTTAACATCAGGCTTTGATATTTCTTTTTAAATGTGCCTTCCATGTAATACATTTTACTCTATATACCCAAAGTCAAATACCAAGTTTTTCCTATGTCCCTGATCTGTACTCACTATGAACCCATGTATTACCATAGTCTTTTCCTCTCTTTTTCTTTTTTCCATGCTGATATTGAGCCCAAAGTCTTTGTACTGAGCTACATCTACAGGCCATTTTAACTTATATTCTATTTTGAGACAGGGTCTCACTAAATTGTCTAGATCGGTCTTGAACTTTAAAACTTAAATCTTTCTGTCTGAGCTTACAGGGAGTACTGAGATTGCAGGCCTGCTTTTTAAATACTTTTCTTTGTTATTTCAGCTCCTAACAAGGTGGATAGCACATATGCTTTTCCCAGCTGCAAAGGAATGCTCTGTCTGGGGCCTGCTAACTTTCAAGACACAGCTTCAAGAATCCTTGAAAATCTTGCCTTTCCGTTGAAACAGGCTAGATATATTTTACCTGCATCTTACTGATGGGGAGACTTACTTCCAGAGCAACTAAAAATTTTCCCCATAACATAGCATTAGTAACAGTGGCAGGAAATAGATCCATTATTCAATTCTCTTTCTGTTAGTGCCTCTTATTCTGTTGCTGGCAAGCCTGACATTATTGGCAATATCTATTACATACAGAGAAAACCCCTTTACACATAAGTTAGCATGGCTTTGATTATGCAAAATCCTAACTGCAACATATAACCTCAATTTTGGTAATGTTGATAACTCTTCCCTCATTATCAAGTGTTTGTGTATATTATAAGCAAGATACTGACATTAATGCTTCAGGTCAATGAACATTCAGGGAGTATTATGTGTTGGTTACTGTCTTTGAAAAATAAAACAGCATATGAGGAGATAAATCAACCATGTCATTAGTCATGATTACTGATTATTCATCCTTTCTGAAGTAAACCATACCTTGTGGCAGAAGAACATCAATCAACCATTCACTGTGGTCCCTGTTAAAAAAAAGTTCATTTTTGAGCTTCACTAAAATGTTCCCCTTCCACATGAATGTTTATAAATTACACACTATGGGAGAAAGGTTTTTAATAGAAAGGAAACATAATTAGGATCACTATCATAATAAGCTTCTTAAATGTCTAATGCATTCCAGCTAAATTATAAATTATAGGCATGTCATCATATTGTTATCTTTAAGTGACACTTTCCAGATGCTAAATATGCCAACCAAAATACTCTATGATCTGCACAAAGCTGACTACAAGTATGAAATTGACAAGAGAACCCACTTGAATTATATGCCATGTTTGGAAATCACAGATATTTTTAATACACCTTTCTCTATAACATTTTTAATAGGGTTATTTCAACACTGGAGTTGCTTTGTTAAACATTATTGCTGTCTCATGTTACAGGGAGAGAAATGTTACAACTTCCAAAGCTGAACTCTTCTAAGTGACAGTTTGCTATATGTTAAATATGACATAAAATAGCCTTTTAAAAAACACAACAAGGCTAATCAGAAAGTATGGTATGTTAAACAATGAAAATCAAAATGATTTTCCTTATATTCTTGTCATTGCTCTATTTCCTTCTCTTACAGGAATCTTACTTACCCAGCAATCCTCTCGCTGCATTCTTCACAGAGATACAGTGGGGGTGGTTTGTCACCCAAAGCCACTGACAAGGCAGGGTCTATACACATCTGAAATAAATGAAAACACACAATGAACAGTGCTGTTTTTGTACATTACTTTCTCTGTATTATAAGGACAAATGCTTCAATTATGACAGATTTTCAAAAGCAAAGTGAAATAAATATCTTTTAGTAAAACCCATCTGATCTGTAACTACCTGGGTTACACTGGAAGATGAATCTATGCTAAGGATTTAATAATGTGTTTTGGTGTTGTTGTTTTTTTTTTTTTTTTTTTTTTTTTTTTTTTTTTTTGTTTATCCCCTTATTTGCAACTCAGGTGTCAGGAAATCTACCTCATTCTACAAAGATAAAAAATGAACTTTTTCAATGGCTACTCAAATTGACTATGTGTGTGGGATTCAGTAATCTTTCTTTGGAAAAATGAAGGCATATTATTAAGATTTCAAAATCATAAATGCTACTAATTTTCTGGCAGTAGAATTTAGCTTAAGACACATCTCAATCAGAAAAATTAACATTAAATCTAACATTGAGCAGTTTGTGTTTTTTATTGTAAAATCCTAGCTTTTTATCAATCATTCAATGTTTCATTTTCCCTACACATCAATCTCACTTTTTTCCCTATACATAGCCTACAATTTGTTTACCCCTGAGGCTTTGTTATTTATGACTGAGATTTTGCTAGCCTAAGCATGGAGATAAAATGTTCACTTTACAGTTAACCATCAGAATCTTAGTAGTATTTGGATGTTTTATATGAGTAAAACAAAACATTCAGGTAACTAATTATATTCTGTGTTTTGCATCTGTTTAAATTTCTATAATTTATTAAGATTCTTGCCTTACAAATAATAATCAACATGGGTGGTTAAGGGCAAGTTAAAGCAAGACCTGTATAACAAAACATGGAGCTTTTGCACATCCCAAGGTCAGTCAAATTCCCTCAGGATTTACTTTAAAACCATGTACAAGCCGGGCGTGGTGGCTCACGCCTATAATTCCAGCACTCGGGAGGCTGAGGCAGGAGGATCAGTGCGAGTCCGAGACCAGCCTGGGCTACAAAAGTGAGCTCAAGGCCAGCCTGAACTGCATAGCGAGACCCTGTCTCAAAAAGGAAAAAAAAAAAAAACATGTACAGTGCTTTGTAGAACTGTTGTCAGTGTCAACCATCTAGATGAGTCACAGCAATTGCTTGACCAATTTGTTTTCTGTGAAAGCCCAAGAGAATGTTTTCTCTCTAGGTGACTCTCCTTAGGTACACTGTATATCTTCAATCCCTTTCCTCTGTAGCCCCATAATCTTCTTGAACAGAAAATTTGGGAAACCACTGAGTTATAGGATGTTACAGCACAGGTTCTCTTATGTCCTGAGTCCTCACTGACCTTGAAAGGCTAGCGACAAAATATTGGCTATCCTTGCAGCCCTTCTTTTTCTGCAATTTTTGGTCTGTAAACTTATATTCTTAACCCTCCAGAAGAAAATTTTAGTGATACTATTACTCTATAACATAGGTACTTAAGGTTAGCATTACTGTCTTTCTGAGTATCAAACATCTTAGACTTAACTTGGAATTCATATTATCTATCAATCATTTATATTCTAATAAATCTCTATAGAATGTGAGAAAATATAGAAATGAGGCATAACACATAAAGCTAGATTAGTATGCTGAGCTGTAAAAAGCTTAAATCAACAGCTTTCATCATTGCCAGTTTTGCCAATAATCCACTGCGATTATGAAACACTGGATTATATATAAAACTACTTTCTCTTAGTTCAATAAGAAGTTTTTTGTACAAATAATGATTAGAAAAATTATCATGTCTACACCCTGTGCTCTGTATAACTACTAGGAGGACAACAATATGCATTGCATCAAATATTGGAAATGTACTACTAACAAGTTTTGAAACTGTCACATTGTTATTTCTTTTTTTAAAATTTTTATTTATTTTTTTTTCTTGTTTCAGAACCTTTGTTTGTTTTTTCACTCATTTTTATGGCCAGCTCAGCCTGCCCTGAGGGCAGGGCTGGCGCAGCATGTGGTGCCAGGGATTGAACCATGGTCCCTGAAGCCGCCCAAGCTTTCCCAAGCAGGTGCTTTAGACCACTGAGCCATCCTGCCAGGCCCCACATTGTTATTTCTTATTAAATGCAATAAAAATTAAAAAAAATCAACCTGTGTCATAGTTGACTGCACAGTAAAGATGCCAAGTTAAAAAAACTTCTGTAACTTCACTCTATTTTTAGTTGCTTTCATTGATTTGAAAAGGGGAAATGATCAAAATTTATAACCAAAACAGTCTGCAATTCAAAGTTAAAATCCCAATAAATTTTAGTGCATGGAGAACTAATAGAATTGCTACATTTAAATAATTTGGTCATCAAAATGTGGGAAGTTGTATATTCCCTGATGTTAAATGCACAGGATAAATATAACATTTATGTAAGTTTCATATTTCTTTAGATGTCACAAATTAGCTACTTTTTGGTATGTTAAACCAAAGATTGGCACATTTTTCTAAAAATGACCAAAGAATAAATATTTGAGGTTTTGTGACTATGTAGTCTCTGTTACAACTGCTCAACTTTGCTAATATAATATGAAAGGAGTCATAAATAATATAAAAGCAACTGAGCATAGCTGAGTTCCAATAAAACTTTATTCACAAAAGCCAGCATCAGGCCAGACTTGTCTGTGAGAAGAAAATGAGTGATGATTAAGTAAGATTTTGGGAGTGAGAAAAAATGACTTGGAACTAAATAAGATACTTGAAAACATTGTGAATGTACTACATCCCACTAAATTCTTCAATTTAAAACAGCTAATTTTATATTATATGAATATAGCCTAACTTTTTTTAAAAAATGACAGAAACCAGGATGGTTTGGACTAGAATACTTTCAAGAGAAAAGGAAGACCAACCCAGAGCAATTGACTGGGCTGTTTAACTAGAAAAAGAGAAAATATAATTTCTTGTTTTCTCTTTTTTAATTTAAATTTTTATAAGCACATGTTTCTTTCTTTCTTTCTTTCTTTCTTTCTTTTTTTTTTTTTTTTTTTTTTTTTTTTTTTTTTTTTTTTTTTTTTTTTTTTTTTTTTTTTTTTTTTTTTTTTTTTTTTTTCTTTGTTGTTGTTTCAGAACTTTTGTTTGTTTATTTTTATGTCCAGCTCAGCCTGCCCTTAGGGCAGGGCTGGCACAGCATGTGATGCCAGGGATCAAACCATGGTCCCTGCAGCTGCCTAAGCTTTCCTAAGCAGGTGCTTTAGACCACTGAGCCATCCTGCTGGGCCCATATAAGCACGTTTCTAGTATGTAATAATTATATTCTGTGGGGAGTCGGTACCTGTGCTCGACACATCTTAATTCCCTTTCCCTGCTCATTGTAGAAAATTGGTACACAACACATTTTGATCATTTTTTTTCTCCCCTTTAAGAAATCTGCCAATTTCTTCTTTATTAGCAGCATGATTTGTGATACATGGTATTCATATTCATCTTATGGGATGTAGAAATACAGCATTTGATCATTTTTACTTCCTTCTGACAAATACACTAGGGTAAAAAGATATTGCCATTTTGCCTTAACCTTTTGGGTAGAGTTCCTTCCTCTTTGTTAATTTGCCGTTTTTGTTTTTAAAATATTGTACCATATGTATTGATGTATGCTACTCTGTTTCTATCTTTGTTTTTGTTAGTTATTTTTGCTATTTTGTTTTTACTCTTTAAAATAAAATAAAAGGAAAGAGAGCTGTTGCTGAGATGAGATGAGATGAGATGAGAGCATCATCACTAAAAGTCAACCTGAACTCCGTGGGTAATATCTAGTCCTATATACATTGAGCTGAAAATATCCTTACAGCAAAGCAAAGTCTCTGAATCCCCAATGTCTCTGAAAATCAAGAGAGAGGTACAAATAATAGAATTGGAGAGGCTCGTGCTTTTCATTGGCAGTATCTTCCTCTACTTTTCCTTAACATTCATTAAATTTGCATTTATCAAAGGCAGAGATACAAGAATGCTCATTATTGTTAGTGTAGTATACCTAGAAAGCAATGTTATCCTTGGCATCCTATTGCCACTTTGATTTATGAATCACTTTTTTTTTGTTTGTTTGTTTCTTTTATATTTACAGGATCTCATTTTATCTGTCCTTTGTTTCTGTACCATGATCATGTTAATTTTCTATTATTTGGCCACCTGGACAGTCCATGTAGCTTCAGAAACCCTCATGGCACCAAGTTCTTAAAAGAAACTGAACTCTGGAAACGAGGAGATGGCACAGTGGCAAAAGTGCCTGCCTGGCAAGCACAAGGTCCTGCGTTTGATCCCCGGTACAAATGAACAAAAGAACAAATGAACAAACAAAACAGAACTCTAACAAACACTCATTCTTCATAATATGAAATTTAACTCTTTCAAATCCAGACACTAGATATTCAGCCAAACCAATAAATTTACCATAATCATTTTTGATAAAAGGTGTATTTCTCTTAATGTTCAACTTCTCAAATTCAAGGTTTTAATAGGATTGAAAAAAATATGATGTAGAAGAAAAGAATGAGGTTAAGAGTCAAATTACCTCATTCTGGTTTCAAGGCTGATACTACCTACATGACCTCAAGAAAGTGACTTGACCTCTCAAAGACCCTGTTTCCTTACCTCCAATGTAAATTTCTGGGTATATACTGTGTAAACACTTCTCATTTCCTTCAACTAAGTCACATCTCTGATCTGAACTAAGATTTATTGATTTCATGTTCCTACCCTACATTTCTTGAGTATATATTATCACATACTTAGCAGTATAAATTTGTTTTTTTTTTTTTTTTTTTTTTTTTGCAGGACCGGGGTTCAAACTCACAACCTTGCACTTGCCCAGCAGGCACTTGTGCCTTGGAGCTATCTCCCCAGCCCCATTAGCAGTATAAATTTGAAGAGTACAGATAAAAATGGAAAAAATGTATTTCCCTGGGTTTCTTAGCTCAGAAAGAAGCCAAGCAGGGACTATGCAAGTGTTCCACCAAGATTCTTTTTACAATTAGCTCACTACTACACACTACTTGGCTATCATAGGTGAAAAACTCTAGGCACCACTACTTATGGCTCTGTAAATACTGTCAGACTAAACATAGAGGTGTTGGAGATTACTACAGATCAAAAATCTCTGCTATATAGGGCTTGCCAAATAGTTCGATGGATTCAAGCTTCTGAAAGCAGGTTCAAGGGCCAAACGCCTGCTGTGCAGGTCCTGCCCCTGGGGCATGCTGAGAAAGCAATTGAGACTGGGTGTGGTGGCACAGGCTTGCAATCCCATCTCTTGGGAAGCTGTCAACAGGCAGATCACTACAAGTCTGATCTAGCAGTGAAACCCTGAACACTCTATAGACCCTTCCCTAAAAATACAAAAAAAAAAAAAAAAAAAAAAAATCTCTGTTATACAGCGAAGCATACAATCTACTACATTTTAATCAACAATTCTCTAGTAATAATTTGACCAATAGTAAGGCAACATTTTACTAGGTCTAATAGAACAGTACCTTCACAGCTGGTTTGTTAATTGCATTATGGCATTCAATGTGCTGGCAGTGGATGGGATTCCAAGCTGTAAAGCAAAATAGACTTAGTGACTACTTTTCATTGAAATCATTGATGTCCTGGTGAAAATACAGTAGATACTGTACTATTTTCTTTTACCTAAATAGAATCATCATTATTGATTCCATAACAGAAATGTCTTATAATTTATAAAAATGTTAAAAGCAGGCAAATATGTAACTTCAGCATTTTCCCAGGGAAAGAAAGCCAGTATAAGATGGCATACCTCACAATGCTATGACAATAATAAGTTATCAAAGGTATTTATAAACTATATTTTTACTTGATGCCCCAATAACTCTGTGCAATAGATGAGTACTAATCTCACTGAATACAAGACAAAGTTATATTTTAAAAGGTTGTGAAACTATTGATGTGGACACAGAATTGGAAAATACAACTTGGGACTTGAACCCATAATGATCTCCTGATTCCTAGGATTCTGCTCTTTTCACTGAAGTGCAACATCCTATAGTTTTGGTATCAGGAAGCATTTCAAATGTATAATAACTAGATGAGTGGAAAGGCACTCTCCAATATTGCATTTCCCATTTCACCCCGTCAAATGTGAAAGTTAGAAAGATGAGTTTCTTCCCAAATTAAATTTACCTTCATCACACATGCAACCCACATACTAAACCTCTATTATTTTGCTGATAACTGTTATACAATACCTTAACTCAGTATACAGACAGTATAACAAGGAAAAGAACCAAATGACTTGGAATAAATGAGAATAAAAATCACAACTAGTAATTAACAACTTTAAGACTCATGTTGTGCAATATACTTAGCTAACAAACTCCACCATTTTAAAAAACGTAATCACTTTTTTTTTTGCAGAACTAGGGATCAAACTCAGGACCTTGCACTTGCCAGGCAGGCACTTGTGCCCCTGAGCTATCTCCCCAGCCCCAAGGTAATCATTTTAAAGAAGTTAATACTTCACACTTTAGAGCATCTTTCTAAACTATCATATCCTAGCTTTCTAGGACAACAAATTAATTTATATATAAAAAGTACATATCAGAGATCACTAGTCTATTAATTTTGTTTATAATTTTAGAAGAAAAAAAGGAAAAATAAATGAATGGATGAATGCAGAAATATTTTAAAGATAAAAGATATATATTTATAGCTTGCAAGTCTGTTTCCCAGATACTTTAAAGTCAATAAGACTATAAAGAGTGGAAATAGTTTTTCTTGTGCAAGAAAATAAATTTAAAGAAAAAAACTCCTTTAACTTGTATATAAATTGCAAATACATGGAATGTGTGCCATAAACTCATGATAGACAAAACTAATCCATTCCAACATTCTTTCCTGTTGAGTTAAAAAATGATCTAAGAAATACTTCGAGCAATCACCATGAATCAAAATAGAGTTGGTACAAAGGATGAAATTGGCTAACCACTTCTGAATCATTGTATTATGAGAATTTTTGCACACTTGTTAATAAATAGTAGTACGTTCTTGATACTCACAGATATAAGTAATACTCAAAGTATGTAGCAACTGTTATGGTACAAGCATAAATAGATCAGTGCCATATCACTAGATCAGGGCTCTACAGACTTCTCTGCCAGAAATTAATGTTTTTTTGTTTTTCTGGTTTTTTTTTTTTTTTTTTTTTTTTTTTTTTTTTTTTTTTTTTTTTTTTTTTTTTT
>PVJA010026981.1:0-13504 GCA_004027025.1 Myocastor coypus | reverse complement strand
GAAGCTTATTAGCACAGTGATTCTTAGCTTCTGTTGTGTGTCAAAAATCACTTTTCAGGATTTTTGAAATATGATGTCTAGAGTGATGTTAGATATACTAAATAAGAAGTCTTTCAGCACAGAATCAAATTGGCAATTTGGAAAAGTACTAATATTGGCCCTGATATAAAGACAATATACATAACTTTTTGTGTGGTAAATATAATTATAATAGAACTGCATCTAAACCTAATAATGAAAGACAGCATAAAAACATTGGCAGACACTAATTCCTCTTCCAATTATAATGGCATAATCGGTATCAGATTTGCCTTCCTACCATAAGTAGAAAATTGAAAAAAATATATGAAACAATCATTTTGAGAAATTGAATTACAGATAGTGTAAGTTAGGGTATTTTTACAGAAAAGAAATAATGTTGTCAGCCCCCAAATCACCCTGGTTTTCTATTTGTTTGTTTGCTTTTTGTGGTATTGGGGATTGAACTCAGGACCCTGTGTTTGCCAGGCAAACACTTATTCTACTGAGCTATCTCCCCAGCCCCACCCTGGTTTTCTTTATAAAAGCAACTTTAGACTTGACGCAAGAAAGAGAAAGATAAACAGAGTAAGGTAGTTTCGTTGAGTTGAGAAAAGTTGAGATGGAAGATGCAAGACAGCTGGAATTTGCTAGGGAGTACCTAGAAAGTAGAAGTAGGATTTATTTTGAGTCTTTGTCTTTATAATATGTTAAACATGTGTAAGGTAAAACTACATGAGGATAAAGAAAAAATTTAGGGGGCCTATAAGCTAACAACCCCCTAGTGCCTATACATGACTAGGAGATACTCAAGTTCCAACCAGTGTCAGAAATTCATTTAACATCTGGGGCATACACAGAGACTTGAGGGTTATACTTTAGAAATAGAATTAAATTAAACAGAGGAAGGCCACCCTAGACAGATCTTGACGAAGATTAAGAACAAGACTTGGAAAGGTCAAGCTGATCAACTAGAAACTCTAATGCATTTTAATGGAAAACCAATAAATGAAACAAACTCCAATGTATTTTAATAGGAAAAAAATCCAGATAACCAACAATGTAATACTCATAAAATCCAGCATCCACTCAAAAATCACATGATATTTGAAAAGGTAAAAAATGCTACTCAGAAACAGGAAAAAACAACATACCCAGAAATTATAGAAATGAAACAGAAAATAATAACTATAAAATATCCATTATAAACAAGTTCAAAGGAAAACACAATTGTGAACATATGATGAGGACAAAGATGAAAGATATAATTTAAAAAATGAAATTTCTAAAAATAAAAAATGAAATATATGAAATGAAAACTTCACTGAATATTATTAATGGCCATTAGATAATTCAGAAGAAATAGTCAAGCAATTAGGAGACATAACAGGAACAACTCAAAGTGAAGTATTAGAAGAAAAACAGTGCTCGAATGAATTGTGGAAAATTAGAAGATATATATATATATATATATATATATATATATATATATATATAATTAAAAACACAAAAGGATCACGAGGAGAGTATATTTGAAGAAATACTGGCCAAGTTTATTTACCATTGATTGAAAGTATGAACCCACAGATCCAAAAAGCTAAATGACTCATTAGAAAGATAAAAACAAAGAAAATCACACCAAAATTCATTAGAATCAAATTGATGAAAAACAACAGTAAGGGAAAAATCTAAAAGCAGCCAAGAAACAAACAAAACAAAACAAAAAAGACACATTACTTACAGAGGAACAAAGATAAGAATGATCGTTGATTTCTTGTCAGAAACAATGCAAGCCAGAAGACAATGGAACGACATCTTTAATAGGCTGAAAGAAAAAAACTGTCAACCTAGAATTCTACACCCAGTGAAAGTATCCTTCATAAATGAATATTAAATAAAAGTTACTTGAAGATAAACACTAGATAACAGAACTCATTATCAGCTTGGCTTCACTACAAGAAATTGTAAAGGAAATGCATCAAGCTGAAAGTAAATGGTACCAGATAGAAGACTGGGCCAACACAAAGAAATAAAAAGTGCTAGAAATGTCATATATAGCAAATAACTACAAAAGATGTTTTTATTCATATTAGTATGTTATAAAAAGATGACTGAGTATTTAAAATAAGAGCAATGTATTATGAGGCTAATTATTTGCATGTATAATCTCTGATGATAAGGATAAAAAGAACAGTCAGACCAGTTAGTACATGCCTACAATCTCAGGAGGCTGAGGCAGGAGGACTGGCACAGTTCAAGGCCAGCTTGTGCTACATAGTGAGTTCAAATCTACCCTCAACTACATAGTAAGGCCATGTTCCAAAAATAAATAAAATAAATATAAAGGATGATGGCAATAAATAAAAATACATAGACTGTTACACTAGTATATCAATTAGTACAATATTATTTGAAGGTGGACTATGAAGTTAAAGGTATATTTTACAAGTCTTAGAGCCATTTTTTTTTTAACTGGGAAAGCTAACCATCCAATGCACAAGCAAAGTTGGATACTAACAATCTAAAAGAAATCAAAATACAAAAAAGAAATAAAGACTAGATGTGACAAATATTAAATAAGTACAAAGACTGCAACTCAACCAAATCAATAATCATGTTAAATGCAAGTGATTTAAACAATAAGTATATTACATGTAAATAGTCTAAAAGACAGATATATTTAATAAGAATTAAGTTTATTGAAAAGCGTGACTTAGTTATATGCTACCTGTGAGAAGTACTTGAAATATAAAGAAATAAGTAAGTGATAACTACACAAAAAAGGTATGTCACGCTACCAATTTCTTTTTGTTTGCTGACAAGAAAGTTTTTTTCCTTTCATTTGTTTGTTTTCTCTTTGTTAGATTCTGTTTTTGTCTACCACTTGTACTCTGAGTAACATCTTGGCCCTTTTAAGATCATGACACACAGTATACTAACCACTATTATTTTCTATTTTCTTCCAACATTTTTGTTTTATATTTTCAGAGAACAGTGATTTTTAATATTTTCTTTATTATTATTTACTTTTTTACATTAAAAGAAAAGAAAAAGAAAGCTAAATTTTTTATAAATATAAGACAAGTAAACTCCAGGACAAAGATATCAGCAGAAAAAAAAATTCTCAGAGATAAGGGGCCAATTGATCAAGAAGGCATAACAATCATAAGTATGTGTACATCAACTAAACTAAGAGAACTACAGACAAAAGTTTAAAATCATTGTCGGAAATTTCAACATTCTCTTTCAGTAACTGATGAAACAAGTAATTGATACCACAAAATATCATCAACACATGAATAACACTCTGAATCATTTTAATTGATTTAAAAAACTCATCACACAACCACTGTGTAAAACATACTGTTTTCAAATATTCATATAACACATAAACAATGTTATGGTTCATAAGCCTGAAAAATTTAGATGAAACTACATCACACATCTCTGGCTAGAATGGAATTAAACTAGAAAGTAATTTCACCAAATATTTGTACATTTAAAAAATATTTCTAATCAATTCATAAAACAAAAGAAAAAAATCACAAGGAATGTTAGAAAAATATTCTATGCTAAAATATGGTGAAAACAATATACAAAGCAAATTTGTGGGATTCCACTAAAACAATGGTTTCATGGTAGTGTATAAGTTTAAATTCTTATATTAGAAAATCTAAAATATCTCCAAAATTATTTGTTTTGTACTAACAATACAGAATAAAAAAATAAGTGAAGTGCAATGTCAATGGAAGGAAAAAATAACAGATATAAATTGTTAAAGTTAAAAATAGAAAATCCTTTAAAAATTAATAAAAAGCAGATTTTTCTCTGAAAAATTAAATAAAATTGGTAATCCCTGTAGTCAGGTACATGAAGAATATTAATAAAAGATAGGGTACAAAAGACATGACAATAAATTTGATAAATTGCATGAAATTCTTGTGTTGTTCAAAGGATGTGCATTAAAAATGTGGCTCAAGGGACAGCCAAATAGCTTAGTGGATTAAAGTGTCTGCAAGCAGGTGCAGGGGCCAGGGGTTCAATCTCCGGGCCTGGAGACGGCAATTGAAATGGGTTATGGTGGTGCATGCTTGTAATCCCAGCTCTTGGGAGGCTGTGAACAGGTCGATCATTATGTATCCAATCTAGTAGTGAGAGCCTGAACACCCTGTAGACCCTTCCCTAAAACAGAAAAAAAAATTGTTCAATAAAAATATACACAATCTGAAGGCTTTATAATTGCTAAATAAATTAAATTCATAATATAAAACCTTCCCACAAAGAAAAGCGTAATTCCAGATGACTTCAGTAATGAAATTACTAATCATTTCAGGAATAAACTTTTACATAAAGTCAAGAAACAGAAGATGAGAACTTTTCAATTTATTTTATGATGTCATCATTACTTATAAACATGATTATATAAATAATTGCAGTTATATAAACATGTTTCATAAGGTTATGAGCAAGAATATCTAACAGGATTGGAGTGATAGCTCAGTAGAACAACTGCTTGCTTGAGTTCAATCCCCAGTACAGCAAAAAAAAAGAACATTTAATAAATTTAGCAATTAAATGTAGCAGTTTAATACACTATGACAACATAGAGTTTACCCTAGGAATGCAAAACTGGCTTAAGAGTGTAAAGCAAATCAATGTAATTACTCTATTAACAATGAACAGAAGAAGTCATATAATCATCTCAATAAAAAGAGAAAATACATTTGCCAAATTGACCTTTATTATTACAACTCTTGCGTAAGCTAAGACTAGAAGGAAACCTCAATCTGATATTTTTTAAAGCATCTGCGAAAAATTTATACAGTTAGGACCATACTTAATGGTGAAAGCCTGAACACCCCACAAACTGAGAAAAACAGCAAGTCTATGCTCATGACTCCTATTAAAACTTAGCCGGGCGTGGTGGTGCACACCTGTAATCCCAGCACTTGGGAGGCTGAGGCAGGAGGATCGGTGCAAGTTCGAGACCATCCTGGGCTACAAAAGTGAGCTCAAGGCCAGCCTCAACTGCATAGAGAGACCCTGTCTCAAAAAAAAAAAAAAAAACTGAATGGAGATAGGATGTAGTGAGAAAAGGAAAGAGAAAAAAAAAGCAAGATAGAAGGATGAAAGGAGAGAAGGAAAGAGGTAGATAGGGCTGCAAAATAAAAAGGCAGAATAAAAGTTTGAAAATGTCATTTTATAGAAAGTACAATCATTTACACAAAAAGCCCCAATATATAAAAATTAATAAATTTATTAAGATTGAAGCATATACAATCCATATTAAAAATCAATTCTATTTCTACATTCTAGCAATAAATAAGGAGGATATTAAATGTCCCAATATTTCTTACAAGAGCTCCCTAAACCATTTGATATTTAGGAATAACTTTAATAAAATATCTGTAAGATCTGTACATGGAAACCAAACATACTTGAGAAACTAAGACCTACATGAGAGGATAGATATGCCATGTCTGTGATTAAAAGGTTATAAGTTATTAAAATATAATTTCTTCCTAAATTAAAATTTGTTCAATGAAATCACATCAACATACAAGTAGATTATTTTGTAAAAATGACAAACTTGCAGTAAAATTTATATTAACATTCAAAGATATCACAATAGCCAAAACAATTTTGAGGACAAACAAATCTGAAGGATTTACATTACATGATTTTAAAATACGCTATCAAAAAAAAATAAAAAATAAAATATGCTATCAAGCTATCATATTCAAAATAGTATGGTAAGCCAGGCGTGGTGGCTCACGCCTGTAATCCCAGCACTCGGGAGGCTGAGGCAGGAGGATTGGTGCGAGTTTGAGACCAGCCTGGGCTACAAAAGTGAGCTCAAGGCCAGCCTCAACTGCATAGCAAGACCCTGTCTCAAAAAGACAAAAAAAAAAATAGTATGATATTTGTAAAATAACTAACACTAATCACAATAATTGTACAAAATACAGAGCCTAGAGAAATAGTCAATTATTTAAACAATCAAGAGAAATTCAAAGCGAAAAACATAAATTTTTCAACAAATTAAACTAGAATAACTATATATCTTGCAGGGGATTCTATTCTTTCTCGACATTACGCATAAAAATTAATCCCAAAGGAATTATATTCTCAAATGTAAAGTGTGAAATTATATAACTTCTAGAAACATAAGAGATTTTTTTTAACAGCCTTAAGTATAGGCAAAATGACAAATACAATATTGGTAACTTTTATCAACAGTAAAAACTTCTGTTTTTGAAATACCTAAAAAGGAAAGACCATATTCATAATATTGTGGCAAAAGTAATTTATTTAAAACATGAAAGATACAATGTGTATATCAAGCACACCCCAAAAAATTATACTGGGAATTTTAAACATACAAACACATGGAAATAGTCAAAATGCACCCCCAAAAGATGTTCATTCCCATTAGTCATCAAAGAAATGCAAGTTAAACAACGATGTAACACTGCTACATGGACATCAGAAGGCCTAGTATTAAAAAACTATCTCAAGTGTTAACAGCAATATAGAACCATTGGAACTCTCATTCAATGCTGGGATAGATGTAAAATGTCACAATTATCTTGAAAAACTGGAAAATTCTAATATTAAACATACAATTACCAAGAATTTCAATACGTAGTGTCAGTCAAGTACAACAAATGTGAATCTATGAAAAAACTTTATATTTTTAATCATAGTAGCCAAAAACTTCATCATAAAGTGAATAATTACTTTTGAGTTATTGGTACAATGGGAATCCATATGATGGTATACTACACTGTTAGAAGTGAAATAATAATACACAAAGACTAAGTCAATGAAACAGTATACTAAATAAAACACACAAAAACAAAAATGAAATATTTTAGTGATGAGTATACTCATATGAAATATTAGAACAAAATAAACCATAATGACAAAAAAGAATAGAAGTTTGTCATAGGGAATGTGGTGAATTGTTAGAAACAAGAAAGCTTTTGAAATGACGGAAATATTCTGTAGTTTGATTTTAGTATTGGTTACATTAGTGCATACTTTTACAGATAGTTTTCAAACTATGCCTTCACATGGATTATTTTATTACATAAATAATACCACAATACAATTTATTTTAAAAGACAAAAAAATGAAAGATTAACCAAGAAAAATACTTTAAAGAAAAGAAACATCTTACTGTAAACTGAAAAGAAGCACATGTTTAAAAATCATCTATCTAAGAATCAACACATTTTAGGAAAGTATGTGTAATCTACAATATGATGTGGGACCACTTAGCTTTCATAAACATAGGACCAGAGCCAGGCATAGTGGTATATACTTGTAATTCAGGCCCTTAGGGGGTTGAGGAAAGGAGTTTGCCATGAATTCAAGGCTAGGCTGAACTACATTGTAAGACCCTGTCTGAAAAAAACAAAAAGGGTGGGGGCAGCAAGATATCTCAGCAGACTAAGAGACCAAGTGTCTGCTTTAGGCAAGCACAGAGACTGAGGTTTGATCCTCAGCACCACATGCAGCACCAGCCCCACACCTAGGCACATTGAGCCAGCCACCAAGACTGGGCATAGTGATGCACTCTGGGGAAACTGAAAACAGGAGGATCACTACCAATCTGAGTTGTGCAGTGAGACCCTGTACCAAACACATGGCAGATAGATGGTAGATAGGTAGATAGATAGATAGATAGATAGATAATAGATAGATTAGATAGATAGTAAAAACCATTAGATTACATTCAAAAGTGTTATAAAATGTTCTACTAGAAACAATAAATTGGCATCTTACCATTGTTAAATGAAAAGATCAGTATTCACTAATTGCAGTGGAATTGCAGTAGAAATTGAGACTAACTATGCTATTGAGGTCATAACAGTATACTTAATTGCTTAAAAGATTAAGTGAACTCAAATATTTATAACTTTAATAATACTCCTGTACATAACACAAGCAATGGAACACATATCAATGAAAAAGTTTCAATCTATGTAATAAACATTAGTAAAAACACAACATACCAAAATTTGTAGGCTACAGCTAATGGAGAGATTAAAGGGATAATAGTAATTTTAAATAAGCAATTAGAAAAAATTACTGTCAAGAATAAAAAAATCTAAGATTTCACCTCCCACAAAGGTATCTGAAAGAACAAAAAAACTAATTTCCACAAAGTAAAAAGAAAAACAGAATGCAATGAAATGTATAATGAACATAATTTCTATCATTTTTCTTTTTTGTTTTTCTGTAAGCATGTTATAAAATTTTACACCCATTCATGATAACATCTCTAAGACAACTGGACATCAAATGAAATTTCCTGAAATTGATAAAAATGCTATCTATAAAACATTACAGCAAAAACCATACTTAATGGTGAAATAATCTCTAAAGTTAAAAAAAAGCAATATCTCCATTGTTATCAATTTTGTTCATCAGAATTATAGACTCTACAGTGAAATAAAGAAATAAAATAAATAATACAACGATTGGAAAAAAAGTAGCACAAAGATTTTCTGTCTCTACAGAAAATCTAAATCAACAATGACTATATTACTAGAACTAATGCCTGAATTTAACAAAATTATGGGAACAATATGTAAAAATTAATGAGATTTCTTTGTCACTAATGAATGGGAAATTAAATTTTAAAATAATGTCATCTACAATAGCATCAAAATTCAACACCTAGAACTTGATCTACTGCAATCCCAGCACTTGGGAGGCTGAGGCAGGAGGATCAGTGTGAGTCAAGACTAGCCTGGGCTACAAAAGCAAGCTCAAGGCCAGCCTGAACTGCATAGCAAGACCCTGACTCAACAAGACAAAAAAAAAGAAAAAAAAAAAAAAGAACTTGATCTAACAAACAAAAGCGTAAAAGCTCCACATTGAAAAGATGAGAGAAAATTCAGGAGATCTAAGTAAAGGAAAAATATGCTGCATTCAGAGACCAAAAAATGTGCTACGATATCTATTTTTTCCAAAAGAAATGACACAGTTAAAATGCAGATCAAAATCTCAGTGAGGTCATTTTTGGTTGAATTAAAGCACTTGCAAGCAGGTACAAGGGCCAGGGGTTTGATCCCCATGCAGTATTGGCCCCACCCCTGGGGCACACTGAGAGAACAATTGAAACTGGGTGTGGTGGCTCACAGCAGTAATCCCAGCTCTTGGAAGGATGTAAACAAGTGGATCACTATGAGTCCAATCTAATAGTGAGACCCTGAATGCTCTGAACCTGTAGAACCTCCTCTAAAAATACAAAAAAATTAAAATCTGATACTAAAATTTAAGTGAAGAACCTAAACAGCCAAGATGATCAAAGAAAAAAAAAACAAAGTTAGACTTCAACTCTCTTTTTTCTTCAACTCTCCAATTTCAAGATTATAAAGTGAAAATATTTAAGACAGTTATTACTGTATTAAAAACATGAGTCGAGAAATATGCCTACACATGAACAACTAAGAATCCAATACAAGTCAAATGGAAAAGAATAATTTTTTCAAGAAAGCATATTAAAACTTTTAAGGAAATAGATGAAAATAAGCCTTACCTACTTAAGAAAAAAATCACAGACCTAATATGTAAGATAAAACAATACAACATCTGAAAGAATATCTTTAAAACTTTGGAAAATGCAAAGGTTTGCTATATTGGATATAAAACAATAAAAGAACAAATAGCATACTTTAGTTATCAAAATTAAAAACCTATGTTCATCGAACATTGTTGGAACAGTAAAGTAGCAAGATTCCCCTGGAAGAAAATGTTTGCAATATGTAAATCTTACAAATGACTAATAGCAGACTATATATAGAACTATCATATATCAATGGCTTAAAAAAGTAACAATGGTAAAAAGACTTAAAAGCACTTCAAAAATAAGATATCTGAATGATCAGCAAATCAAGAAAACATGTTCAATGTCATTATCAGGAAAATGTAATTAAAACCACAATGAAATACACTCCCATTAGGGTAGTTAAAATAATAAATATTCACAATTTATAGAATACTGAACCACTGAAGCTCTGTATTATATTACAGTATGAAATACAAAATAGCAAAAATTCCTTAGAGAAAAGTTTTCAAATTTCTTATAAACTCTATGACCCCGGAGTTTCACTTCTAAATACGTACACAAAGAAATAAACAGATATTTTCACAGAAGTTTTGCATGAGATTTTCATAGTGGTATTACTGTAAGTATACTGGTCCAGTATACTTGCTGTAACCTAAACAGTCCAAATATATATCAGTAGTAGGGCTCATAAACAAATTGTGGCACATTCACTCAATGGAATATTTATAGTTTAGATCTAAAACTGTCCTCCAAAATTTTCATGTGCACGGAAATTGACTGGATCATGGGTAGCTAAACACACTTTTAGGAAGTAGCCCCTAGCTAAATGTTCATCACTGGGAGTGTGGTCTGAAGGTAGACTCTTGTCCCTGGCTCCTCTGTTTTCTTTCTGCTTTTTGGCTGCCATAGGTTGAGCACTTCTTCCTCCACCACACCTCTGTGCCATCTTGTTTTTATCCTGGAGCCAAGCAATCAAGGCCTGAAAAAGTGATCCAAAATAAAAATCTCCTTCTTTAAATTCTGAATGTTTGGTGTTTGGCCCAGGGGATAGGACAGTAGGTAAGACAACTTACTTAACAATACCAAAACTTACATCTTTAAAATGAATTGCTCTCAGCTGCAGGTTGACTGAGGTCAGACACATTCACACACACACAAACACACACACACTAAGTAGGACCTATTTGATCCCATTTATAAGTATATGTGAGTTAAATGAATACATGAACAATATGTTAACAAAATATGTGCTTGACAAAAGGCAGAAAAGGGATATGCCAATTAAAAGAGGCATACCATTATTTTCTGGGGTGGTAAAGACATTCTATTACCTTGCTTATGCATCTTACTGTATACAAAATATATCTTAATAAAATACTATAATATTATTCATTATGTATTTCATTTTTGTCTATTTTCATTAAGAAAGGACATATGCCTAAGAAACTTCTAAAGCTGACAAAAAAAGAAAAATCAAGTCTCAGGTCATATGATCTCCCAAAAGACAAGTAGAAATAATATTATAACAACCTATGTCATAATGAAGCTACCCAAAAAAAATCAAAAATAAAAGGAAAACTTTAAAAACAAGAGAAATGTAACAGTTTATGTTCAAAGAGAAATAACTGGCAATTGACTTCACAGTAGAAACAACAAAGATGATCAACTCATGGGCTAGGATATAGCTCAGCAACACAGTGCCTTCCTAGCAAGTTTGAGGTCAAGAGTTTCATTCTTGGTACTAAGAAAAGAAAAAGAAAAATTAATATTCTATCCTTAAAGTAGTCTAAAATTGTTTGAAGTAGAAACTATCTTTAAGACAGAAAAGAAAAACAGTAACATTTTCAGACAACATTAACTGAAAACTATATGAAAGTATAGACGGGAAGGGAAAAGAGGAAGGGGAATAGCAAGGGGAAGGGAGGGATGAGAGAGAGGCTGCTTGAGGGTGGGGAAAGGGAAGGGAGAAGAAGAGAGAGCAGAGGAGGAGAGTAAAGGAGAAGAAAATCTAATATTGACTGAATAGAAAATGATTTGTGAAAATATATTTCTATGTAAAAATATTAATATAAACATGCACCATGGAAATTAGGAAAAAGAAGTGTAAAATCTATCATTTGAGAGGAAGAAAAGTGCAAAAAACTTTTTTTTTTATTTTAAAGACTAAAAATAGCAGAAATAAAGATAGAAAAACAGGTACAAGTAAGAGTACATATAGTACAGAATTTGAAAACCAAAAAAATTTAAAAATGTTATATTACATATTTTCATCGTTGGATCAGTTTAGATTAATAGAAACAGGTATATAAGATTGATCAAATAATTAAACATTAACGCTTTCAATAAACATTAATTTTTTTTAAACAGTTGACACACTGCATGTTGTCCTCACAATAGTTATATGGAGCACAGGGTGTGGGAATGACACACCTTCCAATTGATATTGGTAAGGAAAGGAAAAACAATTCTTCTCTTTGAACTAAGAGGAAGCAGATGCATACACAGTCCAATGAAAAAACTTTTTTAAAAAAGAAAAAACAAGGTAGGCATGGTGGCGCATGCCTAGAATCCCAGCACTTGGGAGGCTGAGGCAGGAGGATCTATGTGAATTTGAGACCAGCCTGGACTACAAAAGTGAGCTCAAAACCAGCCTGAACTGCATAACAAGACCCTGTCTCAAAAGGACAAAAAAAAAAAAAAAAAAGAGAAGGAATAAAAACACTATTTTATGCTGAATACTAGATCAAGAATGCATGGTGTAACCGTTAGAACAATGATCAAAAGAATAAAAAAAGACTAACTCATAAAGACAAAGATTTGGTCATAGCATATTTAACTATACTTAATCAGTTCAAGAAGCCAAAAAGGGCTAGCCAGGCCCGCACGTCCACAGCGGGTAAGCTGCCTCGGCCACTCTGCCCCTCCTCTGTGTTCCTGCAACTAACTTTCTGTTCCAGCCCAGACCGGGTGCTAGCCAGGCCCGCGCCCCCACCGTGGCCCAAGCTCCAGTACCAAAGCCATCAATCATCTCGTCTGGCAACGAATCTGGTCCACGAACCTACCAGGACTACTCAATCCCAAAGCTCCACCTCCATCTACAGACCACACGCGTGGGCTTCACAGCAGCCAGCAGCCTGAGCTCCAACACAGAGTAAGGAATCTCTATAGGGAAACCAACTTGGAGTCTCCAGATCAAAGGCCCACAGACACAGCATAACGCCACCAAAATGCAGAGGTCGCTTCCCATACAAAATGATAACAACAAGGAAAAGGATGCAAACTCAGGGCCCCTGCCCACGCAAATCAAATACAGAAGACATTACCATGGAAGAAAATGGGAATCATGCAGATGAAACCTCTGAAGTGGTAGCATCTGAGGCAGACAGACAAGTGCAAAAACTTATAGAGCAACTGAGATCAGAGATAACATCTGAAGTAAATAAAGAACTACATGAAGTGGAAAAACGGCTGGAGAAAAGTATAGAGGACATCAGAGCAGAAATAATATCTAAAATTAACAAAGACATGTCTAAATCAATAGCATGCCAAATAAGGGAACAACTACAGAAAAGTAGAAAGGAGAACAGAACAGAAATAATCTCTGTTTAGAGAGAGAAAGGATAACCATAATGACAGACTTCAATACTATTAAAGAAGACATCGATAAAAAATTAGAGGAGAGAGTGAGCCGGGGGTGCTGGTGCAGGCCTATAATCCCAGCACTCGGAAGGCTGAGGCAGGAGGATTGATGTGAGTTCGAGACCAGCCTGGGCTACAAAAGTGAGCGCAAGACCAGGATCAACTGCATAGTGAGACCCTGTATCAAAAAGAACAAAAAAAAAAAAAAAAAAAAAAAAAAAAAAAAAAAAAAAAAAAAAAAAAAAAAAAAAAAAGAAAAGAAAA
>PVJA010026980.1:0-29069 GCA_004027025.1 Myocastor coypus | reverse complement strand
GCCTTGAGCTCACTTTTGTAGCCCAGGCTGGTCTCGAACTCGCACCAATCCTCCTGCCTCAGCCTCCTGAGTGCTGGGATTACAGGCATGAGCCACCACGCCCAGCTCTTCAAATATTTTAAGCTTGGGCTTGCCACAACAAATGTCAGTTTGTAGAGTAGAGCAGCAATAAAGTGGAGAATGGATGCATGTGAGTTAGAGGTTGGGAGGCCATTGAGAAACACTGTGGACATGCAGGGAGGTTCTCCATTCACTACATTCATCTATTCATCCATCCACTCAACAACTATTGCTCAGTCCCTTAATATACTTCAGTCAGTATTTTGGGCTTTGAAAATTATTACTAAGAACATGTGTACTGTATTGTGTCATCATTTAGCCATGCTAACTAATGTACGCCTTGGCTGAGTTGAGCGAGTTTTCCTCTACACTTTGCTCCAACAAGAACTGAATTGAATGGAAACAATCCAAGAACTCTGATAAATCCTACTACTCTCCAGATAGATGATAAAGCCATGAGATGTCACTAAGGACAACATGGAACTCTCCAAATTCTGTTTCCAAATTACCGACAAGTGGCTGTGCATTGTCAATAGAAAGAGGCACAGCAACTCCATCTGTGAACTGTCTTCTTTTGTGTGGGTACCAGGAACCAAACTCAGCATCTCACACTTGCCAGGCAGGCCCTGTGTTGCTGCACAGCTACATCCCAGCCCCATGTACTCTTTTGAAAGCTCCCTAGTTCCCAGCCTTGCAGAAGCACAAGACAGAGGAATTTCCTGGCCTTCCACCTTTTCAAGCCACCACTGCAAACTCCCTACTGAAGCTCAAGGAGCATTTGGGTGGAGACTGAAACCAATGCTCCCCAGAGGAGATGGGGGAGGGAGGAAGCTGGAGAGAGGAGGCCTGCTTCAACAACAGAGTGGGACAAGGCGGGAGAAAGCATTGCTCTTAGTGTTTCTTAAAATAACTCTGGGAACTGGGGAGATAGCTCAGCAGTCTAAGCACCTGCCTCGCAATTGCAAGGACCTCAGTTCAATCCCCAGTACCACATGCCATGCCAGCCACTAAAACCAGGTATGTAGTGCATGCCTGTGATCCCAGCACTGGGAAGGCTGAAACAGGAGGATCACTGAGTCCAAATTGTGTAGTGAGACCCATTACCAATAAATAAGTAAATAAAATATTTTTTTAAAGAAAAGAAATATTTGAAAATAACTCCAGCCAAGTCATGGCATTCAAAGTTGTTCAAATAGGAAAACAAAATAGAAATCTTGTGCTGTCATTTTCAAGGCTGATTAGAAGATGGAAGATGCTGTTTTGATTTGTAGGATGGTGCAGTAAGCAGAGCCTCCTCCAAAGCCACATGCAAAAAGCCATCATGACAGCAGGGCCTGTCTTGGGTGCACAAGCTTGGCATGGGGATGGGTGTTTACTAAAGAAAGATTAAAAATAATATTACAAGTAAACACTAGCACCTCCCCTGAAAGATGGGAGGTTAGGACAAACTGAGCAGTAGAGTCTAGTGGAGGTAAGTTTGTACTTCGGTCAAGCCTTTCGGTGCTGTCCCCACTTTCTGTCAGCACTGGCTCTTCATCTCCACTGCCAAGAACATGGAAACGGCTCAGTTTCCCATTCAACACTCAGCCGAGCTCTTGAGCTCTTTACCTGCCAGGTAGGAATAACGCCAGAGGCCTGACTCTTTCTGAATCAGGAGCTTCTCTTGAGAGTATGGTTGATTGTGAACTTTGAAAAGCTAAAGGCACTTTAAAAAAATACATTCCTCCATGTTCCACTTGTCATCTGCTCCTCCCTCAAGCTGTCAGTCCATTCCCCACCCTGATCCAACACAAACACATGTCATTCATTCATTCATTCACTCAACAAACATTTCTTTAGTACCTATTATGTAGAAGGCACTGTTTTAGGAACTGGGGATACATCAGGAACAAAACAGTCTTCTTGGAGCTTGGTATTTTAGTGAGAGAAAGCAAATAAATAGAAAATACAGCAAGTGGTAAATAGTTATAGAGAAAAGTAAGGTATACAACAAAGACCTGAAGTCTATGTACTACTCTGGCAAGGGACAGATGCTGCATGCATGTGCCTATGGGGTGTGCGTGTGTGTGTGCGTGTGTGCGTGTGTGTGTGTGTGTGTGTGTGTGTGTGTGTGTGTAAGTAGAGCATGTAGAAGGAAAAGGAGGAGGGGGAAGAATCTGGGAATTAGAGGTGAATGCGTCACGTAAGTCTCTGTGTATGGACATAATTTTGGCAGTGAGAATGGGGATAGAATTGTTCTGATTTTTGGAAGAACGTAGAGTCCAGGACCTCTTTGTTCTGTGATTCATTGTTCTGGCTTCCTGTGAACTGGGACAGAGAAACAGTCCAGACAAGGTGCCCTGTGGGACTCAAGTGGCAGGTAGCCTGGTTGTAGGAGCAGAATGACAGTGCCAGGGGAGTCACACCTATTGGGGAACTCCCACTCAGCACTGGTAAAAGTTGAAGCAGGGATATAGGGTGACCAGCTTTCCATGTTGCCTGCTGTCTATCCTATTCTCAGGCTCAGTCCTTTTGGGGATAATGACTGGAAAATTCTGCATATCCTATAGTCACTGAGCTCCCCAAAAAGTGACAGAATGGACCCTTCTTTGCATCTGTCCTAGCCAGGCCCAAGCTCACCAGGCTCAGCTGGGTTGTGAGGAACTGCAAACCCTGTAGCTGTGACTCCTCAAGGTGCAGCTTCTGGAAATTTCAAGGGTCTAGCATCTCCACCCTTGGTAGCTATTGCTATCAGTCTCCTCACCTTAAAATAGGCCTAACCCTCACAACCTTACATGATGCATTAGGAACCATGAATATTGTTTGTGGTAATAATAACATAATAATTTATAATAATAATAGCATACCTCATACACACATACACAAAGATTCATTGTGCGCTGGGCCCTGAGCTACTTTATTCCCACATGTGATTTCTTTTGTCGTGATTTCTATTTAAATATTTCCACAAGTACCATAATTATACCCATTTGCCTTAGTTAATTTCTTATATGTTCATTTTTCTATTGTTTTCTCTAATAGAATATATGAAGCTGCATAACTTATAAAGGAAAGAAATTATTTATCTCACAGTTCCAGAGGCAGAAAATCCAAAATTCGGTAGTTCCAGCTGGTAAGGGCCCCAGCTGGGTCATAGCAAGATGGCTAAGCATAAGCATAAGAAGGTGCATGCAGAAGGTGGAAAACACAGGGGAAGCTTGGCTGTGTAAACACCCACTAGGGCAGTATCTAATCTAGTCCCAAGAGAACGGCATTACCCCCTTCTAATGACCTACTCACCCCTTAGTGGCCACTTCCAAACATCATCATAATGACACTCAACTTGCAACGTAAGCTTTAGTAGAACACACCATATTCAAATCATGGTACCATTTAGTAGACGAGAAATCTGAAGGGGTAGTTTTAAAAAAATTGCCTGTGGTCACGTTGATAGTACATTGTAGAGCCAAATTAGATCTCTCTCCAATGTATGCTTACACTTACCTGGTATTTATAAAGTACATCAGCTGTAATAGGAGTATCAGTAATTGTGAGAAAACAAACTTTCCCAAAATTTAGTGGCATACAACAGTCACCAATTTTTAGCCCACAATTTTGCAGACCAACAACCATAGTTAGGCTCAGCTGGGTGGTTCTGGAGTTGCTTATGCATTCTGTGCCCAGGGAGCAGATGTCTTGCTGGCTTTCTTGGTGCTAGCTGGCTGCAGTCTGGGGTGGGATGTGAGAGTCTTAGCTCTCCGCAGAGTCTTTTGCCCTTTCACATGCGAGCCTGGGCTTTCTTCCATGGTGTGGAATTTGGAACTGTCACTTGTGCTGTCACTTATCCAAAGTAAGTCTTGAACCAGCCCAAATCCAGGAAATGGAGAAATAGGCTCCACCTATTACTAGGTGATGCTGTAAAAGACACATTCAGAGGAGGGGAGACCAGGAGATTATTAATGCAACCAGCATTGCCATCAGCCCACTGTGATAGGCACTCAATAAAGCAATAGGTTGTGATACTATTGGCTATTTTTGGACAATATCCATCAGACAAGCCCAAGTAATGCCTGAAACGTGACTAGGTTACCTAGAGGATGTCTAGCAGGACTCTTTCAGCTATAAGGGTGATGGAAACATAATCTATTGGGAATCTTTGTCTTTGCCATTCATTTTTCTTGGATGCTGTTATAATTTGGGTCTAATATGTTTTCCAACAACAATGTGCAATATAAAAACCATTGTTGAATTTCTATCATCATGTTCCTTTTGAAATTCTGTATCATTTCTAATATTTAAATTATTTTTTATTCTCTTTAAGTTTAAAAAAAAACTTCCAAAATTTATATATTCAGAGGTAGAGCCTGATCCAAGGGAATGTGTCACAGAGTTATGACTTGGGAGTGTGTATTCTTGTCCCTCTTCTTCCTGCTTCCTGGTCCATATGATGAAGAGCTGCGCTGTGCCAGCACTTCGTCATGCCCATTCGGTATTTAAACCTGCCAACAGGGACTGGAACTTCTGCAATGTGAGCTGAAGTAACCTCTCCTCCCTTTTGTGGCAGGTGCTGAGTACTTCGTCCTAGTGACAAAAAAGTGACTGATACATATGCCGTGCTTCTCCTACACCCTCACCAAAGGAAAAGCTGACCAACAATTCAAGGCTTCCTCCAGCCCCACTCAGGTCCCCTGGGTGGAATAGGAGAATGTCTATCCTACCCCTCAAGGAAAGACCTGGCATGCCCTACGTGCTCTGGTGGTGTCCCCATGACTTCCAGTCACTGACAGGCCATGCCTGACAAAGGAAGGCTGTCTCTCTTCACAGGAAGCTCAGGGTTCTGTTACCAAGAGGAGAAGAGTGCACTGAAAACCAGCTTAGCGGATATCAACCGCTTTCTCTCACTGCCCCTCCTCCCTGGGATCCTCTCCCTGATTCTCTGGATCCCCCGCAGAGACCTGAAGTTTTTAGGCCAAAATGCACTTACCAGATCATAAGTATTTTTTACGTGTTATAAGACCCAAAAGTATTTCTTTGAATTCAAGCAATACTGTCTTTAAATGTTAATTGTAAAATCGTAAATAGGGATATTGTGAAAGGTTCAAAATGAGAACTATTCAGATTAGAAAGTGCAAAGAATAAAAAAAAAAAAATCCACAGGACACAGGCAGGAGGTCGATAAGAAGAGAGGGAGGCCTTTTGCATACAGATATACTAGATGCTTTATTCCAGGTCTGGGGAACATCCGGGAATAAAGACTGTGCCGAAGGCTGAAAAGTGAATTCTTGGCTCCTGCCCTAGAGAATGTTCTTATTTTTAATCTTGGGATTCCTGTAGTTCTGACTACAAGAATCTTCTTTCAAATCCTGTTAACCCAACTTGCTAGCTGTGTAATCCTGGCAGGGTGACACAAAATTTATTGACCCACCAGGAAGTACACTTCTGAAAGTGAAAGAAGGTACTAGTAATGATTTTAACTGAGGAACAGATAATGAGACTTTTTAGAACCTCATTACTATGTCTTTATCCTTGTATAACTATATCTAGAAAAAAAACTTAGGAAAACTCATGATTGAAGATATCTTAGATCTAAGACAGATTCCTTAGATATCTTAGACATCAAAAGCATGATTCATAACAGGAAAAAATCAATAAGTGGGACCAGAAAATCTAGAATTTCTCTTTAAAGAGATAGCAGTAAGAGAATGAAAAGACAATCCATCAACTAGCAGAGTTTAGAAATCATGTATCTCAAATGCAGTTCTACCTCTCTTGAATAAAGCTGTTATGAACATTTAATTATACTTTCCTGTCTTAGTGCTAATCTTAGAGCTATCTTAGCACATTCTTTCTTTCTTCTCTTTTCTTTTTTAGATAGGGTCTTATTGTATAGCTCAGGCTGGCCTTTAGCTCACTTTCCTATCTTAGTACTGACAGAACTAATGAGAGATAGTTAGAAGGAGAGAGGGAGAAAGAGAAACAGACAGACAGGCAGACAAAGAAAGAAAGAAAGAAAGAAAGAAAAAGACATACAGAGACAGAGACACAGACACAGACAGAGACAGACAAATCAGCTCACACAACTGTTTGAGATCCTATGACCAAGGATGCTGGAGGACCAGGAAAGCTAGTACTATAATTCAGTCACTGCCCCTCCTCCCTGGGATCCTCTCCCTGATTCTCTGGATCCCCTGCAGTGGCCTGAAGTTTCTGGGCCAAAATGCACTTGCCAGGTCATAAGTATTTTTTATGTTATAAGATCCAAAGGTATTTCTTTGAATTCAAGCAATATTGTCTTTAAATGCTCATTATAAAATCCTAAATAGGATTCTAAGAAGTCTCATTATCTGTTCCTCAGTTGAAATCAATACTGGTGTCCTCTTTCACTTTCACAAGTGTCCTTCCTGGTGGTACAATAAATTTTGTGTTACCCTGCCAGGATCACACAACTAGCAAGTTGGGTTAACAGGATTTGAAAGAAGATTCTGTAGTCAGAACTACTTAAAAGTTCTCAGCCCAAAAGCCTCAGAATCAAGGACTCTAATGTCTAAAGAGAGGAAAAGACAGGTGTTCTAGCTCACACCAGTAGCAAGTATTTTTTTTTTTTTTCTTTTTCTGTTTTGTTTCATTCGGACCCTCTACAGACAGAACAATGCCCATTCAAGTATGCTGTTTCAATTTTTGATCTCTTCTAGAATACTGACACTTCCATAAATAACATTTTCTCAGGTATTTGGGCATCCTTTATCCCAGCCAGATTGATACCCACAATTCTGCCAAACTGCTTCTTAAATGTCATTACTCTATAGCCCTCCTACCAGCCATGTACAGGAGCTCTAGTCACTCCATATCTTTACCAAGACACTGTGCTGAGGGTGTTGGATTTCAGCCACCCCAGTGGGTGGTACATTGTGGTGCCACTGTGATTTTACTTCACACTTCTCTGATGACTAATGAATGTTTTTTTCACATGGTTATTGGCTGTTCACGTAGTACGTTGTGACAGTTTGTGCATCCTTGGAATCAAGTTATTTGCCTGTATTAAGTTGTGTCATCTCTTCATGTATCATGAACCTAAGCAGTGCTTTGTTTTGAGAATACTTTTTTCTGGCTTAGAGAATATTCATTACTTTTCTGAATGGTCTGTTTTTCTCTTGATGGGCGTAGGGGTACAATTTCTAGAAATTGCAATGTGTACATTTTTATGGTTATTGATTTCTATGTCACTTCTTTTTAGAATTTTTAAATTTTTATTTTAATTTTATTTTTTCTTGCTTCAGAACTTTCGTTTGTTTATTTATTTATTTTTATGGCCAGCTCAGCCTGCCCTCAGGGCAGGGCTGGCGTAGCATGTGGTGCTGGGGATCGAACCGCGGTCTCTGAAGCTGCCTAAGCTTTCCTAAGCAGGTGCTTTAGACCACTGAGCCATCCTGCTGGGCCCCAAAAATGTTCTGTTTTAGAACAGAATTTTTATCATTTTAATTGTTGTTTGTAGGACTTTGATCCACTTTGAAATAAGTCTTACATATGTTAAAAGTACATAAGAGTGCCCGGCGTGGTGGCGCACGCCTGTAATCCCAGCACTTGGGAGGCTGAGGCAGGAGGATCGGTGTGAGTTCGAGACCAGCCTGGGTTACAAAAGTGAGCTCAAGGCAGCCTGAACTGCATAGCGAGACCCTGTCTCAAAAAGACAAAAAAAAAAAAAAAAAGTACATAAGGGCTGAAGTTCACATTTTTCTGGTATGGATATTCTGCTGTTTCATTGTTGTTGCTTGTCTTGTTGCTCTTTTTGAGACAGGGTCTCACTATGCAGCACAGGCTGGCCTTGAGCCCACTTTGTAGCCCAGGCTGGTCTCAAATTCATTAGCATTATTTTTTGAAAGATTTTTGTTTCCCTCTTTGAACCACCTTAGTGAGTGACTTGAAAATCTATGATGATACAAACGTTATATTTTGAAACCTATATTGTATTCCTTTTACCTTGCTTATTGTTTTACGCCAGCATCATGCTGTCTTTCAGTATTTCAGCTTTATAAGTAATTTTTTAAATCGGTGGTTTCAATCTTTCAATACAGCTTTTTTTTTTCTAACTTATCCAAGCTATTCTCAGCTCCTTGTTTTTTCCTATAATTTTAGATAAACTTGGTATTTTCTACCAAAAATCCTGTTAGGATTTTGATATAGGTCTCTGGGGAAATCTTAACAATTTTGAGAATCTCAAGGTATTTATTTAGGTCTTCTTTAATATGCCTTAGCTATATTTTATAATTTTTAGAAGAGAGATGCTTTGGTGCCAGACATGGTAGCACATGCCTGCAATTTCAGCTCTCAGGAAGCTGAGGCAGGAGAATCACCGTGATTCTAAGGCCAGCCTGGAATGCCTAGTGAGTTCAAGGCCCGCTTGAACTACACAGGGAGACCCTGTCTCAAAGACTAACAAATGAAAAACCCAGAATAGAAATACCCAAAACTGAATTTTTAAATGACATTTGGGCATAAAATATGATTTGTATTTTATTTCAGATAGGTTTCAGATCAAATAAAGAAACAGAGCTTTGCTCATTCTTCTCATCAACAAATGATAAATAATTACTAAAAGTAAGTCAATGCTAATCACTACTTATCCAACAGATAGGTCAGATTATTAACTCCCAAAGGATAAGAGAGGGTCTCCTTACCTGGGTTAAATATCCCTTACCATGTCTTCATACCCAGGTGGAACTTGCATACTATTTTTAAAGACTCATTATATTTCTCGGTGAATTTGTACTTGTCCTCCAAGGCTTAGCTCAAGTGGCATCTCGTCTGAGAAACTGCCTCTAATGACAGCCTGCAGCCCCTGCTAGGCTACGTAGTCTTATGATGTCTCCTGCAGAACCCTGTGTTTACCTCCGTCTTAGCTTGTGATTAATTGGGCGTTGAGTAGTAGAGAGCTAAATAAAACACAGTAACTTCAGCGCCCAGGAGTTTACTCACTCTTGTAAACGGCTATCCGGAAGAAGGCAGCCTGAGGCTGGCATGGCTGTTGGGGAAGGTCACCAGAAACCCATTCTCTTCTCATCTCCGAAATCCTCTTTGGATGATGCTCATCCTGAAGATCACTTCATGGTCCAAAATGGCAGCTGGAAATGTGGCTGTCTGGTCTATAATATAGACACGGGGGGCGGGGGGGGGGGTCAAAAGTCTTTAACTAGTGTTAAGCAGTTATCCAGGAGACCTGAAGAGCATTCTGCTTCTAAGGCATCAGCCAGCCACTGATCAGGGGACTACAGCAAGGTAAAGAAACAGAGAGGCTGTTGCCTTTCTCCTGAGTAATAGTGTCCTCAGCTAGGCCTCAGGCTTCTGTTAGTACAGAAGGAGGAATAGACATAGGCTGGCAACTGTTTTTTTTTAAATGAAAATAATGAAGAAATTTTTCAAATAAGAACGTAACAACAATTATTACATTACATATAATTAACTTCAAAGAAGTTAGTATAGGACATAAAGCAAAATATTCTTACCAAAATGAAACAGATAATAACACAAATTTTCTTTTCAACAAACTAAGATTTGTTGAAAGAAAGTTTATTTAACTTATTAGTGTAAGTTAAATAAACTATCATGTATATAGAAATATTTTTAAAATGATGGACTATATAATTTGAGAAAGTATCTGAACTTGTCCCTACTTTCTGTTTATCCCCTCTCTCTCTCTCTCTCTCTCTCTATATATATATATATATATATATATATGTATATATATATATATGCTCAAGTATTACATTCATGAGAAATTATAATAATATATTTATATAATAAATATTATATAATTATAATATATTATGTTTATTATATATTTATATATTATATTTATAATATGTAAAATTATCTATAATTTCTCATGAATGTAATATTTGAGCACATATACCTTACTTCATTTAACCTTATGTTCTCATGTTATAGTCATTCACATATGGATGCCTCAAGTTTCTATCTTTAGGACAGCATAGTACTGCATTATGTATGAATACATTTTCCTTATCCATTCATCTGCTTAGAGACAAATAGACAAGTTTCCAAGACCTTACACCTAGCCACGCTGCTATGCACATGGATATGCATGTATATCTGGCTTACAATAATTTTAACTCTTTTGGGCCGTTATTTCTGAGGGTAGCTGTGTCAAATGGAATTCCTATTTTTAGTTTTCTTGAGGAATCTCCACACTAATTTCCTCAGTGTTTGTACTAGTTTACATTCCCACCAGCAATGTGACAAAGTTCCTTTATCCCCACATCTGCATGTGCATTTAGTATTAGATTTTTTTTTTTTTTATGATAGTCTTTCTTTTGGAGGGGGATGGTATCTCAGTGTGGTTTTAATGCACATTTCTTTGGTGGCTGGTGATGATGAGTAGCTTTGCATGGATTTATTGGCAACTTGAACTCCTGGTAAATATCTATTCATTTTGGTTGCCCATTTTTTTGCTTGAATCTTTTATTCTCAGGGTCTAATTTTTTGAAGTTCTTTATTATGCTTGATATTAGTCCTCTGTCCATGGAATAGCTGGCAAACCCCATCCCCAGTCGGCGGATTATCTCTTCACCTTGCTGGTTGTCTCCTTTGTTGAGGCAGCCAGTTCTTCCTGCAAGCTGCCCTTAGAACAGCATTTTGTAGTGGTCTGGTTATCTGTCTGTGTTATGTCGCTGTCTAATCTGGTTATCTAGTGCAGTTCCTGGCATGCAGTAGGGACTCAAACAAATGTTATCTTTTGTTTTGAGGTTTACCACACATGAATGTACTAATCTTAAGGACATATCCTAACAAATATTCCTATATAACCATTATCCATATCAAGGTGTGAACCATTTCCCAAAGCTCCTTCATGCTGTGTCCCAGCCAACTCCTTTTTTGAGGTATCCACTATTTTGACTTCTCTTACTTCGTTTACTTTTGCCTGGTCTTGAACTTTATTTAAAGAAAATCATATGCCACCCCTCATTTAGCTGAACTAACTACACTGTAACAGTATCTACAATCAGGGGCCATTCATCTGAGATTTTTCTGGGCTGGGCTTTACTTCAAATAGGTTGTTGTACAAATCTTGTAAAATATAGCAATGAGCCACATGCCAGTGTTTTAGTCCATGAGGGAGTAGTGGTTCCATATAATTGCATCATCACTGTTTTAGTTTATGAAAGTATAGTCTGTGATGTTCTAGCAACAGTGACATTGCCTAACGATGCATTTCTCAGAAATACATGTCCTCACAGCTAATACACACATGGATTCCTCATTGCCATTCCAGAGGCTGTAAACATACAAGTTATACAGCTCAGTTCCCCTTCATCTGAAATATTCTGCAATAGTTTTCCCTTCTGTTTTCATTTTAAAAGAAATATACCTTAAAATCTCACCTCCATTAAGCCTTCTGCTGCAGTTCCAGGTGAGCCAGAGCAGCAAGCATGCATTTTGTGGGAACACTGATGGCAATGGGACACACACAAAAGCTGGCAATGGAGAGGAGCAGACTCAAGGCCTGCTATCAGGGCACCTGCAGCTGGCCCAGTATGATCCTGTGGCCCAGTCCAAGACATCCAGCTGGTAAACTCTTACCTCTGCCACCCCCACTGCTGGCAAGGAAGCACCACCCTCCCCACCAGCCGTCAGCTCCCTCTTGATTGGCCAGAACTGAAAAGTGGGCCCCAGCTTTGTTAATCAGGCCCAGCAGGGTGTGGCAAAAGCTTGGCAGAAATGGGAGCCTCAGACAAAGGACTGTCAGAGAGGGTCTGATGAGAAAGCAGTGCCTCTTTGTAGCAGAAGCAGAGCATCTCCCTCTAGTATAAAAAAAATGACCCTATTTTTGCTGGGGCCACGTGGAAAGTTTGTCCTGCCATGTGTCAAGCTTTGCCCACAACAAGGAAGTTAACAAGGACAAAAGGAGGGAGAAGCGCATGGGGAAGAGCTGAGGAGCCCACCATGGTAAAGGTGCAATGGCTCCCTTTCACAGGGAAATGAGGACATGGGAATGATGGCATTGGAACCAGGTGCTGCCTGCCTGTTCCCCTTCAGCTCTAGGGACAGGAGCATATCAGACAAACCCCAGGAGAGTTGAGCTCAAAGTCAACACCAGAAGTCCCAGGTGACTGCTGGGAGGTAGTCTGACCCATCATCTCCTAAGGTGGAGAAGGTAAGACTGTGTCTCCCATTTCATATCCTTTTCCTGACGTAGTCCTGGTGCCACCCTCTTCGCCTGCTTCCTTTCACCTGCTTCAGGAAAGGGAAAGGGCATCTTTCTAGTCTCAGAAGTGATTCCAACGAGGAGAGTTCTCTGAGAGCGATTTCATCTCCATTTGTGCATGTGAGTCTGCTACAGTGTGGACACTGCTTGAGGAGGCTCTGTTGTGCACTGTCATGGTTTCTGTCTAGGTGTCCCCCCAAAGCCTCATGTTGTAGTCAAGGGGTGGCTTCTGGAGTTTGTGATTGATTATTGTGAGTGTGGGTGCTGCAGCTGCCCTGGGGCAGGTGATTTGCATTTCAATGTTGGAAGGAAGAGAAGTTAGCTGCTTGAGCTGCTGCTACTCCTCCCTTGCTCTTGCTCTTTGCCACCGCCATGAAAGGTTATTGTCTGCCACATGCTGCTCTGCCTTGGAGCCAGCTGAATATGGACTGAAGCCTCCAGTAACTGAGCTAAGCAAACCTTTCCTTCCTTTATTTTGAGTGTCGGGCATTTGTCCCAGCAACAAGGAAGAGTAACTAAGACATGTGCCTTAGTCAAATGATTCTCCTGTCAAGGGCCCTCATGCTGAAATACATCCTCTCAGATTCTTGTGTTGAGTCCTACTCTCTAGCACTTCCACTGGTTACTGTTATATTATGGCTTAGATCTAGTGTCCCCCAAATTCTCATATCTGTGGAAGGTCATTTCATCATGGGGTGCATGACATTGGAGGGTTTATCCACTGGTGAGTTCAGCAGCTAAGTGTGCTGTTACCCAGGGCCTGGTCTGAAGAGGGAGGGTGCTGGGCAGGCTTAAGCCCACTCCGATGACTCCTCCCTTTGGGCTCTGGTTCCTGACCACCATGAAGAGAGCAGCCAGCTGCTGTCAGACCCCTTGTGCCATGCCATTTCTGCTTTTGAGCCCACTGACCATGGGCTGAAATTTCTGAAACTATGAGCCAAAATACATTTCTCTTTCTTTAAATTGTGGGTGTTAAGTACTGTGCCTGAGCAATAGGGAAAATGACTAAAGACACTGTCTTGGAAAAAAAGTAATTTGAAGTGAAAATCAGGTGAAATGACATGTGAGCAGGCCCCACTCCTGTATGACTGGTGTTCTGATAGAAGAGAAAGAGAAACCACCCAGCTTCGGGAGCACAGAGGAAGGTTGCCCAAGGACACAGAAGAAGGTGACCATATGCAGGCCCAGGAGGAGGCCTCCATGGGAGCCCAACCTGCTGACACTTTGATCTTGGACTTGTAGCCTCCAAACTGTAAGGAAATAAATGCCTGCCGTTCATGCTTCTCAGTCTACAGTGCCTCGTTATGGTAACCAAAAAAACCTCCAAAACTAATAGAATTCCCAAATTTTCTAGGAAAAAGGCTGGTGTTTTCCTCATCCTAATAAGCTTCATTTTATTACGATAGATCTCTGTTTTCTTGAAAACCTTTCAGCAGAAGGTCCTAAAGCTCTTCCTGGCATGCTCCCACACAACGTATCTCCCTCATATCTGAAAATGCCCTGTCCATCTTCCTGGAAGCCCACCCAGAAAAATTTTCTTCCTTCTCTCTCTGTTTTGTTTTTGCCCATCCAAACAGCAGCTTCCAGAGAGCAGGGAGATAGCTCAGTGTCTTAAGCATCTGCCTGGCAAGTGCAAAGTCTTGAGTTCAATCCCTAGTTGAAACCAAAGCAAAGCAAAACAAAACAAACAAACAAAAACAGCTTCCCATAAGAAATTTTTCTCCCTATCTCAGAGGCTCCTATCTGGAAGAGAGAGCCTTGACAAAAATTGGATTTACCACCTTCAAGGTGAAAATGACCCAGTTTAAAACAAATACCAGGGCCCGGTGGGATGGCTCAGCAGTCTAAAGTGCCTGCTTAGGAAAGCTTGGGCGGCTTCAGGGACCGCGGTTCGATCCCCGGCACCACATGCTGTGCCAGCCCTGCCCTCGGGGCGGGCTGAGCCGGCCATAAAAATGAGTGAATAAACAAAGACTCTGAAACAAGAAAAAACAAAATAAAATAAAACAAATACCATAGTCCCAGAGCACGGCAGCACATGCCTACTGTCTCAGGACTCTCAGAGGCTAAGCAGGAGAATCAAAAGTTCAAGCCCAGCCTAGACAACTTAATGACATAGTGAGACCTTGTCTCAAAATAAAACAGTGAAAAGAGCTAGGGGTGTAGCCAAGTGCAAATGTTCTGGATTAAACCCAAGGTACAATAAAATGAAACAAAATAAAATAAGACCTGGGGATATGGCTCAGTGCTCCTTGGGTTCTGCCTGTAGTACTGCACAGTCAAGTTTGCCCCACTTTGCAAGAGTAGATGGCAACCACTTTACCATTTTGCACAGGCTCCAGCAGGAGAAGAAGAAAGTAGTTTAGTACTAAGGTTACACTCTGTGGTCATTGTTGCAGCCTCCACTGTCATCAGCTTTGTATTACTGTGAATGTTAGCGCAGTCCCCAAACCCAGGTATAGTTCCCAGCTCTGAAAAGGCTGCTTTCCCCTGCCCAGAGAAAGTGGCAGCCCCCACTCCTGGGGGACATTTGTGCTGAAAGGGCCTTGTGTCTTAGAGGCTGCACATAATACCCAATTATCCCCTGGCTTCCCGAGGGGAAGAGAATGGAGAGGTGAGGGCTTTCAAAAGCCAGCATCCCTCCAGGCTCCATTATGGGGAGCCTCACACAGCCGCCTTTCTCTAGAGGCCCTGAGGTCACAGGCCTCAGGCTACAGAGCAGCTTCCCTCCCTTTCCATCCAGGGAACCCCAGCTTCTATTCTTAGCTACAGAAAGGAAGCCAGATGACTTTGCTACAGCAACTGAGCACCTCATAGAGATGTCTTCTGGCCAACGCCACCAGAGCTTCAGATAAACCCACAAAGAAGTTCAAGATTGCTGAGTTCTGTAATCCCTTTTCAATGTCCTTGAGCACCGGTCCCAAACAGGCATTCTCTCAGCATCCCAGCTATCTTTCTTGCTCATCACACTCTTCCAGGGTTTCCTCTTTGCGGTGTCACCCATTAGCTAGTCCTCAAGGACAGACAGACAATCTCTGCATAGTGAGCTTTGTTTTTCCTCAGCCTTTAGCACATGTGGGCTCACAATCAATCCAATGCAATAAAGTCCCAAATAGAGACTGCTAGCACCTATTAGGAGATAAGACATTTCCTCACCTCAAAAATTGAATCCCTGGGCCTTATTCCCCTACTCCTTTTTAACCTTGGAGATACTAATGTCAGAAATTTGAGTTCCAATTCTAGAATTTGCTACTGGGCTGTGGTTATCTTTTTCAGGATCAAGTTCCTCATTTGCAAAATGGAGCTAACATTAGAGCCTAGATCCTTGATTTGTTATGACAAATGATATAATGGAGGTGATAGTCTTTGTGTGTGTGTGTGTGGGACCAGGTTCAAATTCACGACCTTGCACTTTCCAGGCAGACACTTGTGCCCCTGCGCTATCTCCCTGGCCCCAGAGGTGATAGTCTTTTTTTTTTTTTCTTGTTTCAGAACTTTTGTTTATTTATTTATTTTCATGGCCGGCTCAGCCTGCCCTGAGGGCAGGGCTGGTGTAGCATGTGGTGCCGGGGATCGAATAGCAGTCCCTGCAGCCGCCTAAGCTTTCCTAAGCAGGCGCTTTAGACCACTGAGCCATCCTGCCGGGCTCCAAGAGGTGATAGTCTTAATGTGGTGCCTGATACATGGTAAATGTTAGCTCTTACCTCTTTTGGCCAACCTGAAGCAAGTGGGCATAAGGAGGAAAAGAAAGCAAATGTATCATTTTAAAACTTGCAATTTACAGAGAAGTAGACCCACAAAAATCCCCATACAGTAAGATTCTGATGCAGTATGGAGATATGGATGGGATATTTCAGGAAGTCAACAAGTCCAGTCAGACTTCCTCAAAGGAAGTAGAACCTGACCAGAAGATGCCAAGAGGGCTGGAGGGGATGACAGTCTTGGCAATGGAAGCTGAATGAACCAACGTCAAGAACCAGCTATCAGATAATACATGGAGGTGATTGGTGTTTGATATTGCTGGAACATTCAATAGATGACAGGAATTGGCACCCAGTATGTAATTCCCCAGATACTTCTCCTTTCCCTCATCGCTAGTGGTGGTCAGCAGAGATGCCTCAGAATGCGAGATGCAAGGACTGAATGCCTCTGTGGTGTCTCCTGCCCGCTTGTTTTAGGAAGCATATTCCTGAAGGACAGGAACGACTTGAAAAATGGAATCTGCTTGGGATCTGAGACTGCAATCAGCAGTGTGTTTCACAAGCCCTGCACAAGCACCGAACCTGGAGATTGGACGGCTGGGGTCACCACCAGGCACAGCTCACAATCCCCCAACCAAGAAGCCCAGGCAACAAAGGTCTGAAGATGACCCGTATCTCAGGTAGAACTCTAGCCTTCTTCCTTGGCCAGAGGCCTGCACCTGGAACTCAGTGGTGTCCTGGACCCTGCAGACCTCGCCACACACCACATGAAGGATGAATTCACTAAGTTTGAGGGTGTAGGAGTACTCTTTTGTACTCCTATGCAGGGACTGGAGCTATATCGACATGTTAGGTCCATCCCCCACTACAGTACAAGGAAATGCTTCAGCAGTAGGCCATACACCTTCAGGTTCTATTGGGCACTGTGTCATGGGGCCTTCAACAGCCACCAAAAGTGATGGGGATATAAGGGTCATGCATGCATACTCTGAATTCAGATAGTCCCGAGTCTGAATCCCAGGTCTACTTCTTATAAAACACAACTCATAATCTCAAAAGCCCTTTCGCTCTTTTGTAAAATGGAAATGATAAGAATGGCAATCACACAGGAGCCTTGGGAGCATTCAATAATATAATGCATGCAATAATTTTGCATATATTAAATATTCAAGAAGTTAACCACTATTGTTGCTAATATTGTTGTTATTCAAGGATTAGTGCTATAATCTCGCTCATGAGTTTCAACCCATACTGTATGTCAGGTATGTGGATGGGTTTTGGAAACAGTGAGGCAAGTAAGATTTAGCATTTATCTCTGGGGATTTATGGCTTAGTGGTAAAAAGAGGATGAGTAAAATGATTCCACAAGTCAAGGAAAAAGCACTATGGTATAGGTGAACATGCGCAGTGTGGGAACTCAGAAGGAGTTTAACCAACGCGGCAGTGTGGAGGCAGCGGCTGTCAATCGCTTCTTGGAGGACGTATCTTGTAGACTGAATCCTGAAGGAGAGGGCATATAAAGCCTAGGAAGGGGCAGGAGAAAATAAACAATGGCTCAGGAGATTGTTTCAGGTAGCAATAATAGGGGATGAAGCTGGGTGTGGTGCCCACACCTGTAATCCCAGCACTTGGGGGGCTGAGACAGGAGTATTGGTGTGAGTTCGAGATCAGCCTGGGCTACAAAAGTGAGCTCAAGGCCAGCCTGAACTGCATAGCAAGACCCTGTCTCAAAGAGACAAAAAAAAAAAAAAAAAAAAAAAGAATTAGGGGAGGATTCCATCTCAGTGAATGTGGCACAGGCACTTGTTTGCCTCCAAGTTTCCATGTTTGCCTTCTTACCAATAGGAACCCAGGTCACTGAATGCAACAAATGCTCAGATAAAAATCTACTTCCAAATCTCACTTGCATATAGTGATGGCCAAGGAAATGCATATGCAAAATCCTTTTATCTCTTATAACGAACAATTTAAACCATACATAGAAGTACAGAAAATAGAGTAAGAACACGTAGCTACTCTTCACATAATGTGATAGCTGTGAACATTGGCCTTTCTTCTTTTATCTTTTATTGTTTTGTCATTGGTTTTCCCCTAGATTATTTTAAAGCAAAGGCCAGGTGTTATTTTATTTTCACTCGTAAATAATTTAGTATATTTCTCCAACACACTGAAGACTTTCTTTTTTAAACATAAACACAATGTCAATATCATGCCTAACAGAATTAACAATAGTTCTTTAGCATCATCTACTATGTAATCTGTACTCATTTTGGAAAATCTCTTTAAGGGGACTGACTTGGTAGAGGACCAGGTATCCTTTGAGCCAGTGTTCATGTGACCAGAGAAGTCACCATTGTATGACCAGGAGCCAACTTTGAGAGTGGAAGCTATGCAGGGGGAGGGAAATCAGGAAGAGTAAGGAGCCCAGGCCCTGACTACCATGCAGTCATCACACTAACAACAGACTACATAATTCTGGAGCACATTGTGTCTGAGTCTTGCTTTTTTTCTTTTCACAAAAGATCTGATTTGGGGGATGATTTTAGATTTAAAGAAAAACTGAGCAGCATGTACAGAGAGTTCCTCAATTCCCCCTCAGTAGCTCCCAAGTTTCCCCCTAGGATTAACAACATGCATCCATAGGGCATGATTGTAATGATTAATAAGCCAATATTAATGATTACTAAGAATGTGATTCATACGAGCATGGTTATTGGATTGTAATGTAAGAGTATGTTTAGAACAACAAGCTGCCAAATTGTCTTACTAGATGCATTTATTTATTTTTTTATGTGTTTGGTACAGGGTCTCACTGTGCAGCTCAGACTCATAGTGATCATTCTGTTTTCAGCCTCCCCAGCACTACAATTACAGGCATTTCTCAACCCTGCCTGGTCTTGGTCACTGGCTCAGCACACCCAGGGGTGGGTTGAGTGCAACATGTGGTACCAGGGATCTAAGCCTGGTCCTTGCACTTGCCTAAGCAGGCACTTAGTCTGCTGAGCTCTCTCTCTCTGGCCCTAACTACATTATTGTTAACTAACATCCACTGTTTATGTTAGGGTTCACTCTTGGTAGCAAACCTTCTGTGAGTTTTAACAAAGGTATAATGACATGTATTCACCATTAAGGTATCATACAGATTAATTTAATTGCACTCAAAATCCTCTAGATTGTGCTTATTTGCCCCTTCCTACATGCTTTCTCATGTGTGCGTGTATGTGCACATGCACATGCATATGTGTTTTTTGAACTGATATTTTTACTAGTTCTATAGATTTGCCTTTTCAAAAATGTCATGTTGCTAGAACCACATAGTATATTGCTTTCTCAGATTGATTTATTTCACTTAGCAATATACATTCTTAAGTTTCTCTATGTCTTTTTATACTCGATAACTCGATTTTAAAAGCACTGAATAATGCTCCATTGTCTGGTTGTACTACAGTTTGTTTATTCATTCACCTATTGAGACACATCTTGGTTGCTTCCAAGTTTTGGCAATTGTGAAGAAAGCCGCTATAAACATTTGTGAGCAGGATTTTGTGTGGACATAAGTTTCCAACTCATTTGGGTAAAAGCCAAGGAGCATGATTACTGAATTGTAAGGTAAGAATATGTTTAGTTCTGTAAGAGGCTGCCAAACTTATCTTCCAAAGCAGCTGTACCAATTTCTTTTTTTAATGTGAGGCAAAATTCCTATCTTTTTTAAAGCCACTGTAATCTGGGTCTGTTATTAGCAGCCAAATGCAATTCTTAACTGATACGGTAGGAATGTGCCAGTTACACACACAGAAGTCTTCCACCAGTACACTACATGTCTTTAGCATTTGAACCAAAATGTCAGAAGAAAATGATTACCTAATTACATGTTACTTTCTATTGACATTTCCTTTTTCTCAAAGGAAGGTCAGAAGAGATTGTCAAGTATATAACAAATATATGGCTGTCTCCTAGCCAAGCTCTCTACTAGCAATTGCAAGACAAAAAATGTTTGGCTTCTCTTGTTATTTATACCCTGTTAAGAAAGTACTATGGCTTAGTTTCTTTGTTTGTTTGTTTGTTTGTTTGTTTTCAATGTATTTAGTGCAGAATCTATAGGATCTCATTATGCAGACTGGACTTATAGAGATCCTCCTATTTTGAGCCTCCCAAGCAATGGGATTGCAGGAGCGTGCCACCATGCCCAGTCTCAACCACATCTCAGTGACCCACAGGGGAGGGAATGGGGCAGGCCAAGGATCAATCCTTGGTCCCTGTGCTCTGACTAAGCAGGCACTTTAGTCTGCTGAGCTATTTGGCCAGGTTCTTATATGGCTTAGATTTAAAATGTGTAAAATGTCTTAATGTCAGAGATGAAACTTTTAGAGGACAACTGGGTCCTAGGGTGCTACAGTCATCAGGGGATTCATCCAGGATGACTGCATAGCTGAATACATGGAGGTAAGGCCTGGGGCTGTGACCTGGACTGGTGTGTTTTTGTTCCTGGCTTCTTTTCCTCTCTGCCCTACTGGCTTCCATCAACTGAACAGTTTTCCTCCACCAAGCCCTTCCACTGGGCCATTTCTGCCTTAGAGCCAGGTGGCCATGGACTAAATCCTTTGGAACCATGAACCATAATTAATCTTTTCTCCTTTAAACTGTTAGTTACTTTGCCATGAATGGTTGCTCCTCTGTCATGATCCACTCTTCCTGGAGCCAGGCAATTATGGACTGAAGTGGCTATAAATTGTGAGACAAATTTGTCTCTCTTTAAGAGAGAGAGAGAGAGCCTAATACAAGAATATTGAACAACTGTTTCTTCATTAAGTGCCTGTAGGCCATTTGTTTAACACTTTGTTTTACCTGTCACTGGTATGTCTCTGGTCTTTATAATTTTAATAAAATTAAGAATCGTAGTTTGATAGTTCAACCTTCAGATCTTTTCCTACTTGGAATCCTGATATACTGAAGTGAACAAAAATATTCCCCACTATCATTATACAGTAATCAAAATCATTTTAGCAACTTGATTTGGTTTCACACTGAGCAATGGATGTGTTCTGAGGGAGCTATATATACGTCGTATTGTTATAAATTAAGTCATATTTTAAGTGATGGGGGAAAGCTCATCACAGAAGAGGTTAACTCAGTCAATTTCTCTGTAAAACAAATAATTCCAATATATGAATAACCACCCTTTAATTTAGTTCTCTATGAATATGAAATGTTCGCTTGTTGAGGGTTTTGTTTTTTACATGTGGAGATTACAGCTGAACATCTGTAGCCCTGCTTCTGCTACATCATCATCATCATCATCATCATCATCATCATCATCTTCATTGTCATCCATTGTCATCATCAGGAAAGCATGAACATTTAAAACCTAGAACTGCATTATTAGAAGCTGCTCAGCCCATTCATAAAAGACCGCTCTACCTGTATTCCCAGTGCTCTGGAAAGCTGAAGCAGAGGGTTGAAAGTTCAGACTTAGTGGAAATTTGCCCCAAAATTTAAAGGAAGGAAGGAAGGAAGGAAGGAAGGAAGGAAGGAAGGAAGGAAGAAAGAAAGAAAGAAAGAAAGAAAGAAAGAAAGAAAGAAAGAATGAAAGAAATTTTGCTTAGTGGAAAGACCCTGGGTATAAGCCCCAATGCTGAGAGACAGACTGAGAGAGAGAGAGAGAGAGAAACAGAGAGAGAGAGAGAGAGAGGAAGAAGGAAGAGGAGAAGGACGACGAGGAGGGAGTGCTAGGGAATCCTACTGCTTCTTCAGTATGCACCTTCAGTTATATATAGCGATAATCTGGTTATGTGACCATGGGAAAACAGCAATAATGTAAACTCTCGGAGTTTCAGTTTACTCATCTGTACAATGTGGACGAAGGTACATTATTCATAAGGTTGATTTGATGACCAAATATATTATACCACATATCACATGCTCCATTAATGTTAGCTATTATTTTTACATTAGTAATAGTGCTATTATTAAATGAAGGGGGTAGACAAGTCCTCACCCTAAAAAATAATGATCGCATCACATCCATTAAGACGTTCATAAAAAACCAATAGAAAATAACAAGTGTTGACAAAAATGAGGAGAAATTTGAACACTTTTACACTGTTATAGGAGTGTTCAGTGGTGTAGACAGAATAGCGAACAGGATTCTATTCCTTCAATAAATATATAGATAGATTAAAAAATACATAAATAAATAAAATAGAATTAGAATCTAACAATTCCACCTCTGAGTGGATACCTACAGTTGACTAGGCAGAGGCTCTGAGATAGCGATACACCTACATTCATAAAAGTGTTATCAGAAATAGTAGATTAGAAAGCAGAAGTAACCTGGGTATCCCTGAGTATATGAGGAGATAAACAACATAGGCCATGGCATGCATGAAAACATTATTCAGCCTTATAGAAAGGGAATTCTGACACATGCTTTAAAATGTGCAAATCTTCAGGACAGCGCCAAGTAAAATAATCTTGGTAGTAAAGGGCAAACCCCATCTGATTCCACTTATACCAAGCACCTGGCCTGGTGAACCTCACAGAGACAGAAAGCAGACTGCTGCCTTCCAGGGCTGGGGTGGGAAGAGCACTGAGAACTAATGTTTAATGGATACAGTTTCAGTTTTACAAGATGAAGAGCTCTGGAAATGGGGGTGGTGACAGTAGTATGACAATGGAAATGGACTTACGGCTACTGCTATGTGCTTTACAGTGGTTAACATGGTTAGTTTTATGTTAGATGAACTTGGCTACAGTGTGAAAAGAAAACAAAAGCCAGGCATGGAGGCTCACTTCTGTAATGCTAACTGCTTGGGAGGCTGAGTCAGGAGGATCAAAAGTTTGAGGCCAGTCTGTGGGAAAGCAAGTGAAATTCTGTTTCCAATATTTTGAAAAATAAAAGAAAATAAAAAGAAAGATGTAGTTCAGTGTTTCCTGGCTTCTGCCTTCAGTACTACACACACACAAAAAAATTAAAAATAACTGAAATTCCATGGTTGAGAATTGTCTATACCTAGGAGGTAAGAAGATATGGAGAAGAGGAGACTGTAAGGAGTGGAGAGCAGCCCTGTGGACCCTGGTGTCCTGGAGTAGAAGTGGTTTCTCTCACGCTCGCCTTCCTAGAGCCAGTGGCTAGGTCACTCAGAACATGCTCGCACCCCACTGCAACCCTCCAGCAAACTCCCATGGCCAAGTGCTTTCCCCAAACACAGCGTAGGTTAAAACCTGAGACTGGATAACCATAGCTTCCAGAGACGGGCCCTGCCCAAGAAGCTGGCATTCAAAAATTACAACCCAGTTGATAGCAGGAGAATAGTTCACTGGTGCCAGCTTAGTAATTAAATTACAAGGTGATTATTAGTCTGCTCAGGCAAGAAGATTACATCTGAATGCTATAAGCAGTCTCAGACTTAACTCCTCCCAGAAAAAAAAAAATAACCTGTAACTAATTTAATGTCATTTCCTACTCATTATAGATGCCCTCTCATGACTATAATGTTGTCATAGCAACATGCCCACTGCAAGAGGATGTTTGATAAGTATATCAGAAAGAGAATTACTGCAGATAACCCCTGAATCTAACCAAAATTGTTCTCTAGGGATGAGGAGGAGACAGGTAAACTGCCACAGCCTGCTCCTTTCTCTTGCATAGACAGCTCCACTGAAGTTCCAGACCAGCTGACCACTTTTACCACTTCCCCAAAGGACTGCATCCATCCAGACATTTCCCTTACACTGCTGTCTTCCCCTGGGATGGTCCTATTTCACACACATCAGCCAAAAGGCATCTTTCCTTATTTCTCTAAAAACTTGCTGTTGAGTTGCTTCTTTCTCCAAGCCAGCTCCCTTGACAAACTGAGAGATCAGGCATCTCCAGACCAGAACCTATTCATCACTTTCCTCATCACAAGATATGCAAGGACTTCACAGACTCTACATTCAAGTTTCATACTTGATAAAAACCCATACAGGTGGTTAGAGGAGCACTATGTTTTAAGCCACACTGATATCACATGTATGTTCCAGAGAAGCTGCTGGTGCAGCCAATGCCACCATGTAGATCCTATGTGGCTGGCAACCGAGGTGCTGCTACTGTAGCTTACTGCTTTTGGAAAAAGAATCACCACTTAGAAAGTGTCTTCAGCATCAACTCCTCTTTTCCTGTACTAGGTATGGATTAGAATTTGAAGTTGGCTATAGAGCAAGATGGTCATCTCAGCACTCTCAGAAATTGAGCCAAGGGGATCACAAGTTGGAGCTCAACCTGGGCAATGTAGCAAGCTCTGCCTCCAAATTTTAAAAGGGGGGTGGTGGGAATGTAGGTCAATGTGAAGCATCTGGTTTCAGTCCTCAGTAACAGAGAGAGACAGAGAGAGAGAGAGAGAGAGAGAGACAGACAGACAGACAGGCAGGCAGGCAGGCAGACAGACAGACAGACAGACAGGAAGAGAGACAGACAGGAAGACAGAGACAGACAGAGTTAGCGACAGAGACAGAGAGAGAAAAAAGTTATCTCCAAACATTTCTGGGAAAAGTAGACTATAAGCAATTTTGATCATAGACAGAGCTGGAATATGCAAGAGAGGAAAAGAAGAAGCAAAGTGTTGGCTCTTCTTGCTGAGCACCAGGAGCCACACTGGCAGTAGGGCAGGAGTGGATATCACAGACTGGGCCTGTCTGTATTGCTTATTGGAACTACCACTTAACAGCAGGCTCTGACTTCAACCTGCTAGGGTCATACAGTAACTCCAGATCAGACTGCTTAGATTTTTGTCTGTCTTCCTATCTGGTTTCCATGCAGAAGAACAACAAAACTTAAAAACAGTAATAAGCAAATATAAAACCTAGCCTGACTACATGTGAAGTATTCTACATCATCTTTCATTCCTTTTTTTTTTTTTTTTTTTTTTTTTTGGTACTGGGACTCAAACTCAGGACCTTGCACCTGCCAAGCAGGCACTGTGCCACTGAGCTACTGAGCTATATCCCTCACTCATCTTTAATTCTTTTTTCTTTTAAGTATTTGATACAGGGTCTCACTACACAGATTGGACTCCTAGTGATCCTCCTATTTTCAGCCTCCCAAGTCATCTTTAATTCTTGCAGCAGCATGTTAAGATATATTTTGTTGTTCCTCTACTTTACAGAAAAATGAAACTTAATAGTGCCTGGAGCCTGGGATGAGCTCAGTGTTTTAGCATCTGTTTGGCAAACATGAGTTCAATTCCCAATTCTCAAATACAACTTTTTTGAAAAGTGAGTGAGTTGTTCAAGTTTGAGCATTATAAAGATCAGCGGCATCCTGAGTCAAGCCTAGAACCAGATGCACATCACTGCCAGGACTTATCGCCTCTGTGGCACCTGCCCTCATTCCCTTCCCCTGCTAATTTCTGTTTCTCCTGCCCTGCTGTGACCACCAAAGAAAGCCCCCACCCAGCCCCTGCCCACCCCAAAGCCTGGCTGAATCACTTGTCCGTGGATCCTTCCTGCCTTTTCCCTAAACAGCCACTCTGTCTGCACAATGCCTACAGCTTGATCTGGATTTCTGCTTGAACTGCATCTCTCTCTCTTCAGAAGCTATGAGGTTCCCTCAGTCCAGATTAGTGCTTATTTCCTCCCACTAAGAGAATAAAAATAATAATATTAGAAACTATATAGAATTTCAAATGATAACATGATAGGAATTCAATCATAGTTGTTATTTTTCACATCTTTGTCTTCAAAGTAATTATTCAGATTACCAGGTATAAGTATATAAAATCTGTCAAAATAAAACTTTCAAGCATTAACTGTTCCCTTCAATAAGCACATAGAAATTAGTAGTACAACTGTCCTAGTTATCCTGTATATATTCATATATGATTCTTTCTTTCCTTCTTTCTCTTTCTTTCTTCCTTTCTTTCTTCCTTTCCTTTCTTTCTTTATTTCCTTCCTTCTTTTTCTTTCTCTTTCTCTCACCCCTATTCTTTCCTTTTGAGCAATTTCTTACCCTCTCACAATATCTATTATACCCTTCAGATTTTAGTTACTCTTTCACGTTCTTATAATAGGGAAATAATATGATGTTTATACATATGCAACTCATTTATTTCACTTATAAATATGGTCTCTAGTTGCATCCATTTACCTATAAAAGCCTTGAATTTATCTCTCTTTACAGCTGAGTAATCTCAATTCTATAAAAATATATCTTTTTTATCCCTTCTTCAGCTGATGGGCATTTGGGTTGTTTCCAAGATTTAGTCATCACAAATTGGCCTGCTGTAAACATGCATGCACATACAGTGTTGTGGTATGATGTTTTCAGTTCTTCTGGGAAAATATCCAGAAGCGGAATGGCTGGGCTGAACAGCACTTCTAATGCTAGTTTTCTGAGGAATGGCCACACTGATTTCCACAGTGGTGGACCAGTCTGTACTCCCATAAACAGTGGCAATGAGTTCCTTTTTCCCCATAGTCCCTCCAACATTTGTTATTAGTTGATTTCTTTATGATAACGATGCTTTCTGGGTGAGATGGAATCTCAGTATTGTTTTAATTTGAATTTCTCAAAAGACCAAGACTACTGGACATATTATCATAAATCTGTTTGCTATTTGTGTTTCTTTATCTGAGAAGTATGTATGCATCTCCCTAATGCCCGTTTTTGGATTGGGTCTTCGAAGTTTGGAGGCCTGATTTTTAAAAACTCTTTACATGTTCTAGATAGAAGTTCTTTGTCTGAAAAAAAAAAAAAAGTTCTTTGCTTGAGGGACAGCTGGCTAAGATTTTTTTTCCCCAATTGGTGAGTTTTCTTATCACTCTGTTGGTGATTTCTTTAATATACAAAACATTTTAATAGGATGAGATTCCAGTTGTTGATTCTTTGAAGTATTTCCCATGCAGTTTGGTTTTTGTTTACTTTTCACTCATGATATCCTACAGCAAGTGCATTATATGCACTTAAAAAATATTAAGGGCTGCCGGGCGTGGTGGCGCATGCCTGTAATCCCAGCACTCGGGAGGCTGAGGCAGGAGGATTGGTGCGAGTTCGAGACCAGCCTGGGCTACAAAAGTGAGCTCAGGACCAGCCTCAACTGCATAGTGAGACCCTGTCTCAAAAAGACCAAAAAAAAAAAAAATAAAAATAAAAAAAAATAAAAAAATTAAGGGCTTTTTCATATGTTGCAAGTAAGGACTTTTTAACAACACAGAAAATGTAAAGTTTCTTGTTAAATGACTAAAGTATGATGCAAAATATATAAGCAATGCCACTTCAATTACTATAGATACACATAATAAATCACTTGTTCAAAATACCAAAAAAAGGTAATAAATAACTCAATAAAAGGCATGAACCGATATTCAGAGTTAGCTGGCTCCATCTTCACTATTTCCTGCAATCGTTTCATTATTAACAAATTAGGCAGGTTTACAAATTAGGAATGTGATGAACATTCAAGTTCCAGAGCGCGGTATGTAGGCTCCAAGGGTGCCTGTCACTAAGCAAGTCATGGGGTCCCAGAATAGAGCACTGTGCTATTTACTTTTATGTTAAAAATATACAAAAAATAAACTGCCTAAGAATGAAAAGACCTCTAAAATGCTCACTTACAAAAAAACTTACTTAGAAACATTTATCTTTAGAATATCATTTAAAATTTCTATTTTGATGGAAATATTAAATAGATAGATAAAGCATATGCATCTATATTTCTTTCTTTTTTTTTTGTAGGACTGGGGTTCGAACTTACGACCTTGCACTTGCCCAGCAGGCACTTGTGCCCTGGAGCTATCTCCCCAGCCCCATATCTATATTTCAATGGATATTAACTTTAAACTTTTTTTTAGTTCTGGGATTCAATCTACATCTCAATCTCTCTGTCTCTGTCTCTGTCTCTGTCTCTGTCTCTGTCTCTATCTCTGTCTCCCTCTCCCTTCCCCCTTCCCCTCATTCCTCTTTCCCTCACCCCTTTCTCCTCACCCCCCACTGATTTTTAAGTTTGGTACAGCATCTTACTATATGGCTAAATTACCAGGCTGGACCCAAACTTTCAATCCCCTTGCCCTGCTCTCCCAGAGTGCAGAAATCGCAAGCATGTGTCACCACTCCTGGCTAAGACAGTGTCTTGGCTGATGAGCTAGATGAACAAAAATCACTTCTCTGTGACATTGAGTCATTTGAGGCACTAAATATGCCCAACATACACTTTCATGTCCCCCAAAGCCTCGGATCAAAAAAAAAAAGACATCTTCCTTATGAAATTCACCAGCAAGGAAGAACCCTACTTCCCGCGATTTCTGCAACTGAAGGAAACAGTTTTCTGGGGAAAACAGAGAAGGAGAATGTTGAGCTCTGAGATGGGCAGTGTGGCTCAGCTCCCTGGCTCCAAGGTCCGTAGCCCCAGGTGCACCACCACCACGGAAGTCCAGCTTTGTGCTCTGAGCACTTTCTTTCTTCTCTCCTAACCTATTTTTCCTAGTGTCAACTGGATAAGAAAAAGTACCAACTGTGTTTTGCTCATTGTCTAGCAGACAGTAGTTGCTCAATTTATCTCTTAGCTATGGTCTTTAAAAATGATTTGGAGCTTGTGGAAGACTCAAGACCAAGTTAATTTACAGGCATTTTTGAGTAAGAATTTGATAGGCAGGAATTATGAAGTAGTGGAAAAGGAAGATATCTGAAACAGAAAAGGGAAGGCATTTTTTCAGGGGGAGAGAGTCCCAGCTACAGGGACCCCAGCGGTCTAACTTCTCTCCCTGTATTTTTGTTTGTTTGTTTGTTTGTTTGTTTTAGTGATTAAAAGCCCACACAGACTAACAGAAATTAAATGGACTGCTAAGATGCTACAGAGAGATCAGGAATTGAAGACAGGCACGATACAGCATCCAGTGACTGAGAACGGGAAAACCCTGGACATTTTCTTTTCCCTCTTTTCTGTTTCCCTCTCTATCTCTTTTCTCTCCTCAGCTACTTGCAGCTGGCCCACCTAGGCTAAAAGCTTGGACTGAAGGAGCCATTGCCAATGAGCAAAGGTTCTCAGTTTCTTCCTTCAGATTCTTGCAAGAGGCAAGCCTATTGGCTCGGCTCTCTAGCCTAACCAGTGGGCCTAGCCAATGGGCCCTCAGGTATA
>PVJA010026979.1:0-29289 GCA_004027025.1 Myocastor coypus | reverse complement strand
GCCTTGAGCTCACTTTTGTAGCCCAGGCTGGTCTCGAACTCACACCAATCCTCCTGCCTCAGCCTCCCGAGTGCTGGGATTACAGGCGTGCGCCACCACGCCCGGCTTACTTTAGTTTTTTTTTTTTTTTATGGCCGGCTCAGCCCGCCCCGAGGGCAGGGCTGGCACAGCATGTGGTGCCGGGGATCGAACCGCAGTCCCTGAAGCCACCCAAGCTTTCCCAAGCAGGCGCTTTAGACCACTGAGCCATTCCACCAGGCCCCTTTTTTTTTTAAATTTTTTAATTTTTTTTCTTGTTTCAGAACTTTTGTTTGTTTATTTATTTCTTTTTATGGCCAGCTGAGCCTGCCCTGAGGGAAGGGCTGGCGCAGCATGTGATGCCGGGGATCGAACCGAGGTCCCTGTAGCCGCCGAAGCTTTCCTAAGCAGGAGCTTTAGACCACTGAGCCATCCTGCCGGACCCATGATCTACCTTCTTATCATTCTTATCATAGCTCATCTTTGTGAGAACAAACATGCTCTGATAGAAGGATGGTCCTGCAAACTTGGTTTCTTTTACTTTCTCTTTTCCAATAAAGCACCAAGGATTTCCCCATTACCCTGGAGACCCTAGTTTCTGGTGTTCCCTGGCCACTGCCTCAAAGACCTGCAGGGTTACCATCTCCATGAATCACAGTGCCCAGAACAAACACACATCACCATGGAAACAAAAGCAAACAGACAGAAATCATCGCAAAAGTATGCAATGGCCAGGGTAGGGTGTAAAGGGACCACACAGAGATGAAGACAAGTGAGAAAATAACTAGGAACACTTGGACAGGCCAAAAAAAAAAAAAAAACCATGCAGTTATATCCAAGACCACAGAGAGGGCATAAAACACATTCTGGTGTTAAATCAAGGAATGGTAAATCATCTATAATAAGCGTTTCGTTACAAGAAACAGTCTGCCCCTGAGATGTCACGTGTCCTTAGACAATGGCTTGCCAGTCTCACCTTGGGTGAAACTGAATTCTCAAGTCCTGCTGTCTCCCAAAGGGTACTGGGAGAACTGAAGGAGGCCCTTGGAGGCTGGGGGCAGATGCTTAAGTGAAATATTGATCATTTTACAGGCAGGCCCCAGCACCACAGCAGGACCAGGATGGCAGGCTTGATTTGACACCAGACTGGAAAAGGAGGTTCCTGAACTGAGCAAGGTGGTGACAGAGGAAAAGGGGTGGAGGGCTGGCTCCCAAACCTGCAATGGGATCTTCCACTATAATGGTGATATTCCTGGGGCCTCCTGCAGGCAGACAGGTGCAGAGGAGAGTCCAGACAGAGCAGACACAGTTAGAGGGAAACAAAGGGGAAAAAATGTCTTTTTACCAGGCAGAGGGGGACAAACTGCAAGAGGAAGCCCTGGTGTGCAAGGAGAGGACTCAACACAGAAAGCTACTATGCAGGACCCTACTCCCTCAGACCCTTCTGGACAGTTTTCTGCTTCCCATGCAGGTTACCATGCTGTCTGGAACCCCTGTGGATTCAGGGATGGGACAGGGAAGTTTCCCATGCCCAGAGGCCAGACCAGGAGTGTGAGAAAACCAGGCCTGTGGTCAGTGAGCTGAGAAGGTCTGACCTAAGCATCCTCCCAGCTGAGAAAGCTCACGGGAAGACAGGCTTTGGGTGGGGGTTTTCTCCTGAGGAGTCCCATAAGTCAGATCAATTCTAGAGGAAAAACATAAATACAAATTTATCATTCTAGGATTTCAAATGAGGTCTTTAGTTCTCATCTTTCTAGAACAGGACAGGAATAGCAGCTCTGTTCCTAGAAGACATTGTTTGTTTTTATCTTATTAAATTTTTTATATTTTATGTTAATATTTCATTTCTGGGACATACTTGATCCAGAATGGTTCTCTACTTCCTGTTACAGAGGTTGCTACAAATGAAACCCAGCCAAAGCCTGCTGGATACCAACAACCCAGGGATGATGGCAGAGGGGATGTGGCCAAAGCAGTGAGACTCCCCAGCTTCTTCAGGGCGCCTCTGCCATCAGCTCACATTTTTGGACATCAGTCCCAGGTCTGGGGCTTCCATACCTGACTGCCTCAGCCTGAGTGGTGATGTAGCCTCTGACCCCTCCTGCTTGCTTACTGGCTCCCATCACCCCATATTCATAATCTCCCCAGTTTTAATCAGGGAGCACTAATAGCACTGGGTACTGGTGCTATTATATCATGACCAAACCTCTCAAGAATCACAGCAAGGGGAAAAATTTAACAGGATTATCTTTAAAATTCTTTAACACATTCTCTCAGCCCGAGAGAGACACTGAAAACTTGAGCTGTGGTGAGTCCCGCTGTCCTCTGAGTCTGAGGAACTGCTGTGATCCTTGATTCTCACGTCTGAGTATTCCATCATGAACCTCTCCCTCTCCTTATCAAACAGGATGTCTGTCATCAGAAACAAATTCTCCCTGGCCATCTGCAAGGCTTCAAGGACAAACCCTCCTCCCCCATCAGGGCTGGGGCCCCTTCCTTACCTGGGGCGCCTCTGGTGGCGATGTTGGTGTCCGAGTGGGACCGGATGTGGCTCTTCTTTGTCCCACCTGTGGCAGGGAGTGTCTGCCCTTCTGAGAAGCTGGACCTGCGGAGGACACTGGACAGCTGGCTCTGCCTGCCGCCCTCTTGGTCCCCTAAAGAAGAAGTGGCAGAACCTGGCTTCTGGGAGCTGCTGGAGGAGAACAGGTTTGAGCTGCTGCTCCCAGCATTGCTGCTGCAGCTCTGATGGCTGCCGGGCCGACCTTGGGGGTCCAGGCTGCCAATGGCCAGGTACTCGGGTCCCTCACTGCCATCACTTGGGGAGTCACTCTGGCTGTCGGCCCAGGATGCCTCCAGTGGGCTGGTGGGGGCCCCAGAGCTCATCTCTTGTGGGGTTGACAGGGACTCGGAAGCTGGTGCTGAGTCTGAGAGCTTGGGGTCCTGGGTGGTTTGCTCCTCTGCTGGAGACAGGTGTCCTTGGCCTTCCTGGGGTCTCTGGGGAGGGCCAGAAAGTGCAAAGGAAGTGGCTCTTCTCTCTAGGATAGGAAGAAGGGAAAGGAGGAAGGGTAAGCAGGTGCCCTGTGGTTTATAGAAGGTTTCTCTAGAGCCAGTAAGATAGCTCAGCGGACTAAGTGTCTGCTTAGGCAAACACAGGTTCCAAAGTTTGATCCCTGACACCACAGGCTGTGCAGGTCCTGCCCCCAGGTGTGCTGAACCAGCCATGATACCTGGTGTGGTGTAATCCCAGTGCTGGGGAGGATGAAAACCAGATCTCTACAAGTCTGAGCTGCATGGTAACACCCTGTACCAAATACATTTAAAGAAGGTTTCTCCACTGTCAAGGATCAGCTCCTCAGGACACAGGATATCACTTCAGAAAAGCTAAATCACTGGAATTTACTTAAAAGGAGCTAAGTCAAGAGCACAGGCTCTTAAGATAGTGTCTTTAGTAGCTGTTGGCATGCATTCCTCATCTGTACAGAAAGCAATAATAACAACTTATAGGACTGTTTTCAGGATCAAATATGAGATAGATGATAGATAGATAGATAGATAGATGTAAATCTATCTATATTTTTGGTTTTTGTTTTGTCTTGTTTTTCGTTTTGAGACAGGGTCTCACTGTTTAGTTCAGGCTGATCTCAAACTTGTGGCAATCCAAACTTGTGGGATTACAGGCATGCATGACCATGTCTGGCTTCATGATATCTATGAATTGATTAGAATAGAATCCAGCATGTTGAAGGGACTCAGTACATGTTAGCTACTATTTTGATGCTTTCTTTGTAATGCAGAATAGCAAACCACATCAATTCAAAAACACCTTTTCCTGCTACTTTAATTATTCTCCTGAATTATCTATCTTAGCCTGGCTTTCCTATACCTTTTTAAGGGGCCTGTTTGTTGTGACCTGAAGTTTGACAGAGTGAACACCAGCCATGAGCACCCACATGCAGCAGCCACCCTTGGGTCCCTGTACCTGAGCTGTAGCTGGGCACACACTGGTGCAGGCTGGAGGAGGCCCCCAAGTAGGAATGCTGAATGCAGCTGGTCAGTGACGCATGCGTGGAACTGGGCAGAGCAGTCAGGCTCTGGCTTTTTGTCACCAGCAGTGGGCTCTCGTGCTTTCTGGCAAACTAAAAGAGAATAAAACATGTGGGCCTCGAGGACAGAGGTCCAGGGGAGGGGTCAGCCCTGCAAGAGTGCTGACCAAGCTGGCCCTTGCCACAGTGTGGACAACAGCTGCATCCTAGACACAGCACACCTGCCTCTGCTGGGCTACAACTAGGAGAGTGAGTCCTGGCCCCCTCTGGCTCTGCACTAGGTTCCTGGGGGCAGAGTGGAGACAGTACCAGAAACACTTAAGTCTCTGTGCAGAGTCAGAGTCGGGCAGCGCAGGGTCTGTCCTGTCCCTGGTCACTGAAAAGCTCTCTGGTTGCAACTTTGGACAAGTGACTCATCTACTCTTCTTCAGCAACTTCCACTTTAAAAAGAGAAAAATGTCCATCTTCCATAGTTGTGCAGATGAAATGGAAAGATGTGTGCTCTATACAGAACACCCTATCTAGCACACAGAATATGCAGTGGATGGTAAATGACAATTCAGATTAAACTGCCAGGGTGCTGGAGATATAGCTCAGCAGTCTAGGCACCTGTCTGGCAAGCACAAGGACCAGAGTTTAATCCAGGTACTGCATGCTGTGCCTGTCCTGGAACCCCAGGTGTGCTGTGCTGGCCACCAAAACTGGGCATGGTGGTACACACCAGTAATCCCAGCACTGGGGAGGCAGACACAGGAGGATCACTACAAGGCTGAGCTGTGTAATGAGCCTGTACCAAATAAATAAACTCAAATTAAACTGCCAGGAGAGATGAGCACTCTCTGCCCTGAAAGGAGTAAAGACTCTGCCTCTGCTCTAGCTAAGTATTGGCAACGAGGGGTATTAACTATAGGAAAGAACAACCCCGTGTATCACTAACCCATACAAGATTTAACCCTATAAAGTCTGCTCCAGAGTCTCTGTCTGTCTGTCTGTCTCTCTGTCTGACTCAAGGCCTTGCTATGTAGTCTAGGTTGGCCTCAAATTTTGGGGATCCTCCTGCCTCAGCTCTTGAGTGCTAGGATTACAGGTATGGACTACCACATGTGGCCAGAACATCTCTCTGCTGGCCAGACTTGGAGGTGTTTACTCAGACCAAGGATCCCAAGGGAAAAAACACCACCCCCCACCCCCTGGCCCCAGAAAAGAGACCAAGGATTAGACTTTGGACTCTAGTAAGTACACAATGGTGCCACCTCATCTCACTGGGCATTTTTCAAAGCCTCTCCGCACACATCTGCCTCGAGGAAGAACTCAAAGTCATTCGCTACTGAGGGTCACATCAAGTGTGGCTCTGGAGCCCACACACACAGGTCAACTCCTGCCTCTCACCATGGACGCATCGATCTGAGCCAGCAAGCGGGGGTTGTTCTGCTCCACGGCTTCCAGGCACTGCAGCATGGCTGTCACATGTGCGTCACTGAGGAGGAAGGCGCTATCTGGGGACAGAGAAGTGGCCATGGTGAGAGCCTCTGGCATGCCTTCAGGGGAAGGGTGCCCAGGGGAAAAGGCAAGGAGAGAAGTGGTAAAAAGAAGAACAGAGAACAAGCCATAGGGGGCAGGGGGACAATGGGGACAACCTTAGAGATGCTGAAGGCATACGGTGGAGTACAGAGGCCAAGGGAAGAGGTTCTGAATCGCACTCTGACTCAGTGACTGTGGCCCCAGCACCCTATTCCTGCTCTCTTCTTCTGACACCTGGGGTGATCAGTGTCCAGGTGGCTCTGAGCACATGCAGGCAGGGGAGCTCTAGGCAGAGTCTGAATGTGTCTTTCAAGGAAGAATAGGAGGCCTGAGGATGGGAATGAGCAGCTTCTCCACGGTGTTGAGTGACACACAGGAGTCGGGGTTAGAGGTGCCTATAGAAGGAAGTGCTGTGGAGCAGAAGTGGGAAGTAGATGCAGCCAGGGAGAGACCCACCTGTGTAGAATTTCCGGATGTACTGCCTGTCCCCCAGCAGGGGCCGCAGCTGGGCTGAGAGGCAGTGGCACTGCAAACTGTGCTGCAGCCACAGCTCGGCCAGCGCATGCTCGCTCACACCAGCAGCATCACTCTGGCTATTCTCATGCAAGCTGATGAACTGGGATGCAAAGAGGCACAGTCAGAATACAGAGGTGGGAGCCCAGCGACCCATGAGCCCACAGGACAAGGAGGGGAGGCAGGCAGAGTACTGTCCCTCTGGGCGTGGTGGTGCCTGTGTAGAATCCCAGCAAATGGACTGCTAAGCGAGAGACTTAGTCTCCCAAATAGGGGAGGGTGACGTTGGAGAATGAAAGAGAGACTAAGCTAAAGAGTTAAGCAATTCACTGACAAGCACTCAGGGAAAGACCGACTGCCACATCTGGCTCTTCATGATCTAGCTCCACAGAGGAACCTGTTCTGAGACACTCAGAGGACAGATGAACTTGGCTTCTTGGTTTCGCTCAAATTCCTCCATGTAGGAGCCTCCTAGAGGGAATTCAACCAAAACCTGGGGAGATGCATCTAGAAAAACTATGCCAAGGACTCCCCATCCAAGCCATCTGAGCACCACTGTTTGATTCTAGCTACACATTCTCCACCGGAACCTCTACCTCCTCAGTGTTCCGAGAGCCAGGTCTCAGAGACCAGGACTAGTGCCATGAAATGCTATGAAGGGTGATTTCAGGCAGCTTCAAAGAGGAAATGATGACAGCAATGTATTAGAGAAAAGAAGGTGGAGGGAGGGTCACTGGGAAGAACATAAATGATAAGGACAGAGAAAATAATGGGCTGTACTGTGAGGCACTTGTTTTCTGTTGTCTTTTGATTTTTGAGGCAGGGTCTTGCTATGCAGCCTATTGTGGCCTTGAGCTCACAGTGATCCTCCTGCCTAGCCTCTGGAATGCTGCAGAAACAAGTTACTTTCCTGAAGTTACCTTAGCAATGAATCTGGGGGTGGGGTGTTGGGGTGTAATATGTGAAACAAGACTAGCCATACAGTGACCAGAACTGAAGAGGGTGGTGGTACATGCCTGGAATCCCAGCACTTGGGAGGCTGCTGAGAGTTCAAGGTCAGCCTGGACTACACAGTTTGTTCAAGGCCAGCCTAAAATATATAGTGAGACCCTATCTCAAAAAAACAAACAGAAAAAGAATTAAGAGGGGCTATAGATAATTGGATTAATTTAATATCTCTCTCTCAACATAAAATTGGCAGTAATTGTTCTGGAGCCAGCTGTGTAGCTTCGGCCAAGTCACTTAACTTTCTTGAGCTCATTTTCCTGGCTAAAACCATAGTTCTCAACTTGAGTGTGGAACAGGATGGTGAGGAGCTTGGGGACACAAGTGGCTTTGTCTGATCCTGGCCTCCAAAAGGCCTCGCACTTTCTTGTGGGAGCCTCTTCCCAGCCAGTTCCCAGTGGCAGTTCCATCTCCTATATGACTGTAGGTATCTTTTCCCAAGGTCCTGGACTTCACTTTATTCGGGTGCCCTATGCATAGATCTTTCCCCAGAGAAGAGAAAGTGACCTGAACAGTAGCACCACAGGATTCATAATAATGGGTCAGCTAATAACCCCTCCCTCCAGGTCAGCTTTTCTTTCTCTCCCTCCTTCCTTCTTTCCCTCCACAGGAAACCAGATGCACCCATCCCATCCAAGAGAACTTCAAGCAGTAAAGACCCCACTCATCCCCCGTGCTTCAGACCCACCCCACTCACCTTCTCCACATGCAAGGCGCGGTGGGGGCTGAGCCAGCGGATGTCCTTCACGAACTGCCAGTAATCAGCTTGCCGGCAGCAGAGCTACAAGGGAAAACATGGGTGAGCCACTAGGCATGAAATCTAGAGGCAGGAAAAGGGAAGAACCTTCCCAGCCTCAACACAGGCTCTCAGCAGCAAAGTGACACACACCCATACTCACCCTTTTAAAGTAATTGTTAAAGATTTTCTCAAATATTTTGTGTGGTACTGAAGATGGAACCCAAGGATGGCCTTGTGAGTACTCTGCTACTGAGCTACACCCTAATACTTTAAAAAAAATATTTATTTTGAAATGGAATCTTCTTAAATTGCCCATGTGGGCTGAGAATTGGTATCCTTGCTGCCTCACATGCCTGTGCCATGGGGCCTGCTATTAATCTCTCTCACTGCCTTCCACCCTCCCTCCCTCCCTCCCAGAAATAGAACTCAGGACCTCATACTTGCCAGGCAGGTGCTGTGTCACTAAGCTGCATTCCTGGCCCAATTAATCATGTTTTTGAACACCCAAGTATACAGGAAGTGGGGCCCGGCAGGATGGCTCAGTGGTCTAAAGTGCCTGCTTAGGAAAGCTTGGGCAGCTGCAGGGACCGCATTTCGATCCCTGGCACCACATGCTGTGCCAGCCCTGCCCTGAGGGCAGGCTGAGCCGGCCATAAAAATAAACAAACAAACAAATAAAAGTTCTGAAACAAGAAAAAAAAAAAATTTCTTAAAAAAAAAAAAGTATACAGGAAGTGATCTGCTTTCTCCTCTTTCTCTATCCTGCTCAATTTCCTAAAAGGTAATTCTTAAAACTGATGAAAAGTTATATATTAAAAACCAGGGAAAAATGTCTTTAGTGTAAGAACACACTTGTTGCAGTAAGGACACAGTTGTTTTTCTCAAGATAATCACACCATGAAAGGAAAAGGGCTGCGTTTAGGGTCTGACAAATGCTTGGACCCACAATGACCTTACACTGAAAGAGGCTCAAATGTGAAAACAAAATGTGTAAATCATGAAAAACTAATTGTTGTTTTCCTAAGAATCCTCTTGGAGATTAGCAAGCAGGAAATAAAACTGAAATCTAAATATTCTTAAAAATATAGAACACGCACACAAATATATATATCACAAGCACCAAAAGACAATTGATCAAAGGAACAAGGTAAACTCCCAGGAAGAGACCTCAACATAAACCAAAACTCATTAGGTGATACAAACAGCACTCAAAGTTAATGGTAGGAACCTGGGCCTAGTGGTATATGCCTGTAATCTCAGCACTCAGAAAGCTGAGGCAAGAGGACCACTGTGAGTTCAAAGCCAGCCTGGGATGCATAGAGAGTTCAAGGCTAGCCTGAACTACATAGCAAGTCTCTGTCTCAAAAAATATATATAATAATGGTAGGGACTATGTGATGTCAACAAATTGGAAAACCAAAGATAAAATCATGGATGTGTGGGCTGGGGAGATAGCTTGGTGGTCTAAGTGCCTGCCAGGTAAGCACAAGGTTCTGAGTTCAATCCCTAGTACCTAGTATTACATCCTGTGCCGGCCTTGGAACCAGGCATGGTGGTGCACACCTGTAATCCCAGCACTGGGTAAATTGAGACAGGAGGGGGATCATTACGAGTCTCAGCTGCATAGGAGACCCTCTACTAAATAAATAAAATTTTTTTAAAAGTTATGGACATGTATAACCTACCAAAATTGAATTGTGAAGATAAAGAAAACAAACCAACAATGAAAAAGTGTCCAACAAAGAGAAAATTAAGGCTAGATAGCTTCATTGCTGAATTTTACCAAAACTTTAAAGAACTCATACCCATTTATCTCAAATGATTCCAAAAAACTCAAGGGGAGAAGATGCTTCAAACTCATTCTACAAGGCCAATATTACATTGGTGACAAAAACAGATAAGGAAAGAAAATGAAGAAGGAGGAGGAAGAGGAGGAGGAGGAAAAGAGATCCTGATGAATACAGATGCAAAAATTCTAGCAAGATATTGGAAAACAGCCCAACTGTACATCCAAAAGATGATATACTCTGATCAAGTGGGCTTTAGCTCAGGGAAACAAGATGGTTCAACATATACAAAGTAAACACTAATATTATAAATCACATCAGAATGAGAGACAAAAATAGAAACATCTCAACAGGGACAGAGAAAGGCACACATTTTAAATTTCTCTATATGAGGAGCCGGGCGTGGTGGCTCACGCCTGTAATCCCAGCACTTGGGAGGCTGAGGCAGGAGGATTGGTGCGAGTTCGAGACCAGCCTGGGCTACAAAAGTGAGCGCAGGACCAGCCTCAACTGCATAGCGAGACCCTGTCTCAAAAAGACAAAAAAAAAAAAAAAATTTCTCTATATGGCTGGGGATGCCATTCAGTAGCAGAATACTTTCCCAGCATATACAAGGCTGGAGGTTTGAAAAGACCTAGCAATAACAAGAAATTCCTACATAAAACTGAAAAAACAATAGAAATGTTAGCTTTTTTTTTTTTTTTTTTTTTTTGAGACAGGGTCTGGCTGTGTAGTTCAGACTGGCTTTGAACTCACTATGCAGCCCTGGCTGACCTCAAACTCATAGCCATCCTCCTGCCACAGCCCTCCAAGTGCTGAGGTCACAGGCGTGTGCTACCACATCCAGTCTAGCATTTTTATTTTTTAAAAAAGGGGGGGCTCGGCAGGATGGCTCAGTGGTCTAAAGCGCCTGCTTAGGAAAGCTTAGGCGGCTGCAGGGACCGCGGTTCAATCCCTGGCACCACATGCTGCGCCAGCCCTGCCCTCAGGGCAGGCTGAGCCAGCCATAAAAATAAACAAACAAACAAAAGTTCTGAAACAAGAAAACAAATAAAGTAAAATAAAAATTCTAAAAAAAAAAAAATAGATCTACTAGCTGTTCACATCCTAATTCCTAGAATTTATGAATGCAACCTTTTACGTATGGTGTATAGTCAAAGGGACTCTGGAAACGTGAGAACATTAAGGATGTTGAGCAGGGTGATTATCCCGGTGGGATCAATGTAAGTATAGGGGTCCTTCTAGAGGGAGGGATGCAGGAGGAAAAGTGACATGGAAACAGAGGCTAAAAGATGTAATGTGCCAGGTTTGGAAGGGAGCAGAAGGGGCTGAGAGCCTCAGAAAGCAAAAAAACTGCTCTAGACGATAAAAGGCAAAGGACAAGAGAATCTTCCAGGGCCTCCCAGGGTGCAGCCCTGCAGGCATCCTGCTTTTGGCCTAACGAATTCTGATTGAAGAACTATCACGTCGTGGTGTTGCTCAAAGCTATTAAGTTTGCAGTCATTTGTTAGGCTAAGGAACAAACTGAGCTAACTTCTTATTGCCAATTTGCTGTCCTACCCAACTACGGGTCACATGCCTCTAATCCTACTGACATCTAAAGCACATCAGGCACTAAGTGAAATGTTCTGGATTCAAAATAAAAAGATGAGCCAGCCATGGTATGGCACACCTGTAACCTCAGCGCTGGGGATGCTAAAACAGGAGGATCACCTCAAGACCAGCCTGAACTACACAGCAAGAACTCGCCTCAATCCCAGCACTCAGGAGGCTGAGGCAAGAGGATCGGTGTGAGTTCGAGACCAGCCTGGGCTACAAAAGTGAGCTCAAGGCCAGCCTCAACTGCATAGTGAGACCCTGTCTCAAAAAGGCAAAAAAAAAAAAAAAAAAAAAAGAACTCGCCTCAAATAAAGTTTTGTGTGAAGTCTCAGTGCTGCCCTGCAAGAGTTCATAGCCTGGTGGGCATTATCTTCTCTCTGCTTACCAAACGAACATGACAGTTTGTCCCCCAACAGATGATTCCTCCAATGGGGCAAAGGGAAGAGTTCTGCATACCTGGTCATGAATGAGCCCGTGGTAGAGAATGCGCTGCATGTCTCTACAAAGCCGCTCCAGGCCACCATACTTGGACCAGACATTGGGGCTGTTGGTTGACACCAACCCTTCCACAGTGGTCTTCAAATTGCCCAGCAGCTGCCAGTGCTCCCGCCTGCAATTAGAGCGTAGCTGGTTAACTCGGTGGCACCCGATCTCGAGCACAATGGAGAAAGTCTACATTGAGGAGCCACATGCTGCTATTACTCCCTATTAAAATTTCACCTGGGCAAGACTCAACGATGGGGGGGTTACAGCTGTATAGAACACTAAAATTACGAACAACTCCCATTTACACAGTATGTTCTGCTTTGCAAGTTCATCTACTACCTTATCCAGTCTTCACATAGTCTACAACTCTGTGTTCTTAGGAGTGGGACCCATCAGAACCAGAAATCTTTGTTTTGTTTTGGATACAGGGTCTCACTGTGGTTTACACTGGTCTATAACTCACAGCAACTGTCCTGCCTCAGCCTCTGGAGTGCTGGGATTACAGATGTGTAACACAATAACTTGGTTTAGAACCAGAAATCTTTTTACTGCTTTAAAAAAAAATATATATATATATATATACATATATATATATATATGTATATATATATATATATATATATTGGATACAAGGTCTCACTACATAGCTAGGACTCATAGTGATCCTCATGTCTCAGCATCACCAATGCAGGGATTATAAACATGGGTCACCATGTTCAGTTTCCATGGCCAGCATAGCTGCAGTACTGGCGATCAAACCCAGGTCCTTGTGCTTCTCAGGCAGGCACTTAGACCACTGAGCTATCTCCCAGCCTCCACTTTTGATGTTTCCAAGCATTAGGTACAGGATAGGGAAGGAGAGAAAGTGCTTTTATACATAAACTCACACAAATATTATAAATAATAATACAGATTAGCCATGATTTTTTTTAATCCATGATTTTCGGACCACAAAAAAGCCAGAAGGTTTTGAGTTGGCATTAACATTTTTTAACTAATTAATTAATTGATTATTTACCAATTTACTTGGTATAGGGTCTCACTACACAGGTCATACTCATAGTGATCCTCCTGTCTCAGACACCCCAGAGCTGGGATTACAGGTGTGTGCCACCATACCAGGTTTTGGTGGCTAGTACAGCATGCAGGGATTGAACCCAGGTCGTTGCATTTGCCAAGCAGGCACTTAGACTATTGAGCTAGCTTCTTTCTTTTTTTTTTTTTTGAGACAGAGTCTTACTGTGCAGTTCAGGCTGGCTTTGAGCTCACTTTTGTAGCCCAGGCTGGTCTCAAACTCACAACGATCCTCCTGCCTCAGCCTCCTAAGTGCTGGGATTACAGGCGTGAGCCACCATGCCCGGCTTGAGCTAGCTTCTGAGCCTGGCATTAGCTCTCTTGGAGAAATACTCCAAAGCAGTCAGCTACCGACTAGTCTAAACCAGTGCTGGCAAAACTTTTAGAGCAAATGCCCAAACTGCAACTCCAAACCCACTCATTTATTGTAAGGTGCCAACTCTACAATTCACTCTGAATGCTAACAGGACAGGCAAAAGCTTGGGCAAGTCATGGCTCTTAACACCACTCCCTACTCCTTTAAAAGCATGTGCATGGCCCCCTTGTGTGCTGCTATCTGATGCTCAGCCACTAAGTGATGCTGGAGTAACCTGGCTTTAGTGTTAACAGAGAAGGTTTGCATGCCTGCTGAGACACATCTGCCATAGTTTCACCACTATTTTCCTAGATTGGCTGATGGACTTTAAGGGAAAAGCCTGAAAACTGCTATCCCAGGTGTATCAGTCAAGGTTTTACCAGAGAAACAGATATAACACAAGATACACAAATGTATAAGAAATTACAAGATTGGCTTACGACGACACTCAGCCACAGGGTGGGATGAGGAAGCATGCAGAGGGCGTCTGCACACTGGAGACTGAAGGATTGACCTCCAGTCAATCAGGGGTGACTAGAAAGCACAACAATGATACCATTGAACTGGAAGCTAAGATTTCCCCCTGGTCACTATGACTCCCTTCTTTGCTTGTTTCCTCAGAGGTATAAGGAGACCAAAGTGACCAGGGGGAAATCCTAGCTTCCAGTTCAATGGTATCATTGCTGTGCTTTCTAGTATAAGCTTTCCCACTTCTGGAACTAGGACTTCTAGTCCAATAGAACATAAGGTTGTGGGGACAGGAAGCAAAAATTTTGCTAGTGGATCACTAGGAGTAATGGTGAGTGGTAGCATTCCTATTCCCACCCCTTGATTCCTGGACCCATGAATTCTGGCTATAGGAGACACAGTACCACAGGGAGGATGCTGATTCAAAGCATATAGAGCCTTTTGAAGTCCCTTACCCCAGCCCTGCAAACTATTGCTACCTAGCTAGCACTGTAACTGTGTCTTCGAAAGAGCATTTCACCTTTCTATCAATCCAGCTGCTTCTGGATAGTGGGGAATATGGTAAGACCAATGAATTCCATGAGCATGAGCCCACTGCTTCATTTCTTTGGCTGTAAAATGTGTTTCTTGGTCAGAGGCAATGCTGTTTGGAATTTCATAATGGTGGATAAGGCATTCTGTGAGCCCACGGATGGTGGTTTTGGCAGAAGTGATACATGCAGCAAAGCCAAATCCATATCCAGAATATGTGTCTATGCCAATGAGGATAAAGCACAATCTCTTCCATGATGAAAGTGGTCCAATATAATCAACCTGCCACCAGGTTGCAGGTTGATAACCTCAGGGGATGATGCCATATCAGGGACTCAGTGTTGGTCTCTGTTGCTGGTTCACTGGACAATTAGCAGTGGTTGCAGTCAGATCAGCCTTGGTGAGTGAGAGTCCACGGTGCTGTGCCCATGCATAACCTGCATCGCTGCCACCATAGCCACTCTGTTCATGGGCTCACTGGGCAATGACAGCGGTGGCTAAAGAAGGACATTGGCCACTACCCACAAAATAGGTCATCTTTTTTTTTTTTAAATGGGTCATCTTGTCCACTTGATTATTAAAGTCTTCTGCTGATGTCACCTTTTGGTGAGCATTCACATGGGAAACAAATTTCTTTACACCCTTTGCCCATATGAAGAGGTCTATTCACATACCTCTTCCCCAAATATCTTGGTCACCAATTTTCCAATCATGATTATTCCAAGTCGTGATCACCTGGCCAGACTGTTGGCCACAGCTCATGAGTTAGTACATAGTGGTACATCTGGCCATTTCTTCTTCCAGGCAAAATGTACTACCACGTGCACTGCCCAAAGTTCTGCCCACTGTGATGATTTCCCTTCACCACTGTCATTTAGTGATGTCCCAGATGAGAGTGGTGCCTGCATAGCATGTAGAGCTATTTATAAACCAGGCCCTAGTCTTCTCTTGTTCCAACAGCTAATTATATGGTACACCCTACAATTCCATAGATGCATGCTGGGAAATGGCAATATAGCAGATGTAGGGGCCATAGGTATCTGGGCAACTTCCTCAGGTAATTTACTTATACTCTCTGGATGTTCCCTGGCTCTGTTATGAATATACCACTTCCATTTAATGATAGGCTGCTGCTATGCATGTACCACCTTATGACTTGGTGGATCAGATAATACCTAGGCCATGACAGACAACTCATGTCTCATGGTGACCTGGTGTCCCACAGTCAAGTGTTCAGTTTCCATTAAGGCCCAGTAGCAGCCTAAGAGTTATTTCTCAAAAGGTGAGTAGTTGTCTAAAGATGATGGCAGAGCCTTGCTCCAAAATTCTAAAGGCCTCCACTGCAATTCACCTATGGTGGCCTGCCAGAGACTCCAAACAGCATCCCTATCTACCACTGACACTTCAAGAACCATTAGATCTGCTGGGTTATATGGTCCCAGAAGCACAGCAGCCTGAACAGCCTGGACCTATTGCAGAGCTTATTCCTGTTCTGGGCCTCACCCAACATTAGCAGCTTTTCAAATCACTCTGTAAATGGGCAAGAGTAAGATACCCAAGTGAGGAATATGTTGTCTCCAAAATCAAAATAGGTATACTAGGCGTTGTGCCTTCTTTTTCTTCATAGGGGAAGCCAGATGTAACAACTTATCTTTTACCTTACAAGGAATATCTCTACATGCTCCACACCACTGGACTCACAGAAACTTCACTGAGGTAGAAGAATCTTGAATTTTTGTGGGATTTTTCCTATCCTCTGGCTCTCAAATCCTGTACTACCATCCAAGGTGGCTGCTACCTCCTGCTCAGTAGGCCCAACCAGCATAATATCACTGTAACGAACCAGTGTGATATCCTGAGGAAGAGAAAGGTGATCATAATTCCTATGAACTAAGTTGTGACACAGGACAGGAGAGTTAATATACTCCTGTAGTAAGACAGTGAAGGTATATTGCTGGCCTTGCCAGCTAAAAGCAAATTGTCTTTCGTGGTCCTTATGGATAGGTATGGAGAAGAAGGCATTTGCCAAATCAACAGCTGCATAGCAACTACCAGATGTGTTAATCTGCTCAAGCAAAGAAACCACATCTGGTACTATAGCTGAAATTGGAGTCATCACTTGATTTAGTTTACAGTAAATTATTGTCATACTCTAAGACCCATATGTCTTCTGCACAAGCCAAACAGGAGAATTAAATAGAGATGTGGTGAAGACCACCATCCCTGCATCCTTCATGTCTTTGATGGTGGCACTAATCTCTGTAATCCCTCCAAGAATGTGATGTTTCTGGTTCACTATTTTGCCAGGCAAAGGCATCTCTAATTGCCTCCATTTGGCCTTTCCACCCATGGTAGCCCTCCAATGACAAGTTAGGGAACCAACGTGAGGATTCTGCTAAGTGTATCTATCCAAATTATACTTTCCAGAACAGGGGAAATGACGGAAGGATGGATTTGAGGGCCGACTGGACCCACTATGAGTCGGACCTTTGCTAAAACTCCATTGATCACCCAATCTCCATAGGCACCTTATTTTTACTGGAGGGCCACAATGATGTTTTGGATCCCCTGGAATCAGTGTCAATTCAGAACCAGTATGCAGTAATCCCTAAAATGTTAGGTCACTCCCCTTTGCCTAGTGTACAGTCACTTGGGCAAAAGGCCTTACATTCCTCTGGAGGAAGGGAGAAAAATTGACTGTATAAATTTTAGGGGCATTAAGATCCTTTCCGAAGGAAACTGGCCTTCCTATCATTCATGGTGTTCTGGACCTGTAAAATGGCTCAAATCCAGGAACTGGTTGAGGGGCAGTGTCTATTACCACTATTTGAATAAGGTCTCTGTTCTTTTGCCCTTAAATTTTTCAAATATATAAATCTAGTACAAATTTTGTAGAATTCTGTCTTAGTTACTTTTTACTTGTTGCTGAGACAAATACCCAACACTCAAAATGAAGGAAGGAAAGGTTTATTTATCTCAGTTTGTGGAGGTTTCAGTCCATATTCAGCTGGCCCAAGGTTGAGTGGAACAGAGCAGAGAGCACCCAGTTCATGGCGGCAGAACAGCAACAAAATGGTGACAGAGGCAGCCAAGCAACCAGGGAAGCAGAGTTAAGAGTCCTAGTCTGTCTCTCTTATATTACATTCAGGCTCGCCACCTCAAGCTCGCCACCTCAGTCTATCTGCCTTAGGCTACACTCATAATCTCTGAAGTATTTAAAACACATAATCCCAGGGATCATGGATCAAGTCTCAAACTCTAGGTCAGTACTAAAACACATAATCCCAGTAACTCATGAGTCAAGTCTCAATCTATAGAAGTCCCCACCCAATAACTACACAAGGCTTTGGGGGGACAGCTAGACATAAACCATAACAGCTCCCTATCTATTTTACTTTTGAGAACACTGTGGCTAATCAGCCAATGTCATAGGTCTGCACATGTCAAATTATTCTGGCCATTATGTAAGTAGGTGGACCCTACCTTTGGGGATTAAGTGATGCCACTTGATGTTTGCTACTGTGGGATTCAATCAAGCTATTCCCCCTTAAATTTGAGTAACTGTGGTCTCCACCCAAAGGTCTGGCATGCAGAGAAGAGCAATGACAGGGCTCTTCAGGTATGCTGGTGCTCCCCTCACAAATCTGTTTCTCAAATTGTTAATGAAGGGTATGTTTTCAGGATCATCCCAGTGTGGAGGGTTAGGTTTAACACATCAGATCTGCTCCAGCATTCCCATTTCCCTAAGCCTTTAAATCCCTTCATCAAGTAAACCATGGAATATCAGGCATTTTTAACTCATTCACAGTGGTCTATCTTTTGAGCCATATTTCTGTCAACCAGCCAAATAAACTATTAACACCTTTTTTTACTCCACGAGCCACAACATTAAATTTACAATCCCTACTTAATGGACCCATATCAACGAACTCAGCTTGGTCCAGGTGTACGTTTTTGCTGCCATTACCCCACACTTGTAAAATCCATTCCTGGGCTTGCTCATTAGGACTCTGCTTGTAAGAGTCAGAACACTCAAGTTCTTTGGAAGAATAATGAATTTCCTCATGGATCACATTAGGTACCTCACCCTTAGGTTCCCTATGTGATTTAAGCCTGATTATGGGTCTACAGGCAAAAATGAGTGGTGAGGGTGGGTCCTGAGGAGTCTCAGCATTATCCTGTTTGGTCAATTTAGGATTAGTTTCTCCAGATATATTAGTTAGTATATATACTAACACCTCAGGAGGTGGGAGTGCTGATGCCTTTGCCACAGTGGGTGGGGAAGTCTCTTCATCTGGCAAAATAATCTCATTAACATCTAGGAACTCAATATCCTCAGCCTCCTCAGGATCTTTCCACACATCTCCATCCCAATATATGGGATCCCATTCTTTTCTAATCAGGGCCTTACCTTTGCTTTGGATACCCTTTAAGGCTGAGCATTAAATTTACGATGCAGTTCAGCAAATCAAATTATGAGGGACTACATTTAGGTTTCTGTGATCTCAGCCTTATGGCTGAAGGAGAGGATATTATCTTCCAAGACACACTGAGAAACTTAAATTTTTATTGAATCTTTGAGCTTATTTTCCTTCATAAGTTTGTCCTGCAAGGCTAATACCAACCAGCTAGTATCATTATATTTCCAATTCTGCCAAAGAAATTCGAAACTTCTATGTATAGTATTACTAAGTTTCTGACATCTCACAACTGATGAATTAGGTGAATGGTGAATTAGGATAATCAAATAGATCTAAATGGCATATTAGTTTAAACAGCTCATGCCAAGGAGTACCAATATGCTCCTGAAGATCAGGAGAGACCATGGTGTCTTTAGGTCTCATCAAATCACAGAGCCAACTCCAAGAACTTCTAAAGCCACTTAAAATGCCATCATTATATTCTGTTCCTCTAGAGCTGCTCTTGGACCCAAAATCCTTTCCAAGCATGTGCATGGCCCCAATGTATGCTGCTATCTGATGATTGGCTGCTGGGTGATGCTGGAGCAACCTGGCTTGTGTGTTAATAGAGAGTGTTTGGTGCCTACTACAGAACATGTGCCATAGTTTGACCATCACTGTCCTGGACTGGCTGATGCACTTTAATGGAAAAGTCTGAAAACTGCTATCTTAGGTGACCGGTATTCCTCTCAAATCATCTTCCAGAATTTTCTCAACGTAAGTTTCCAGTCCAAGAAAAAACAAGAGCCAACAGTAGGGGAATGAATGGGCTAGAGAACTGAATCAAGTAAGAAGAGGAGGGACGGAAAGATAGCTCAGTGGCTCAAGAGCCTGTCTGGCAAACACAAGGTCCTGAGTTTGATCCTTGGTACCAACAAATGAATGAATGAATGAATGAATGAATACATAAATAAGAAGAGGAAACCTGAGCAAACGAAGCATCACAGTCTACCTCATACACCTGTTATATCACATACTTTCAGGTTCCCTATTTCTTATTAGGCTGCTATTTTTTCTTATTTTCAATGACCATCATAGGAATAGGCAATGATTTCTTCACAAGTCTTTTACCATAATATTTTATATCATGTAAATGTGGGGAGGGTTGCTGAATTAGATTGTTTGTTTTTTTCTTACTGGTACTAAGAATCAGAACCAAGAATGCTCTACTGGTGAATTAGATCCCTAGCATTCTTTATTTTCAGATAATATCTCACTATGCTGACCAGGCTGGCCTCAAGTTTAAGGTCCTCCTGACTTAAGCTTCCTGAGAAGTTGGATACAGGTATATGCCACTAGGCCCAGCATGAATTCTTTCCATCAAAAACCAATAGTAATCTCTTTTGTACTTTTTTTTTTTTTTTTTTGTGGTACCAGGGCTTGAACTCAGGACCTTGTGCTTGCCAGGCAGGTGCTTATGCCACTGAGCTATATCTCTGGCCCCCTCTTTTGTACATTTTTTATTTACTTATTTTTTTCTTGTTTCAGAACCTTTGTTTATTCACTCATTTTTATGACCGGCTCAGCCCGCCCCGAGGGCAGGGCTGGCGCAGCATGTGGTGCCAGGGATCGAACCGCAGTCCCTGAAGCCGCCCAAGCTTTCCCAAGCAGGGGCTTTAGACCACTGAGCCATCCCGCCGGGCCTATCTTTTGTACATTTTTTTGAACTATTATTCTTTCTTTTTTGAGACAAGATCTCACTATGCCGTCCAGGCTGGCTTAGAACTCAGAAGATCCTCCTTCCTCAGCCTCCTCAACGCTGGAATCATGCGTATTCACCACTATGTCCAGTTTTTCCAAGCTCAACTACAAAAGTGGATGTGGAAAGCTGGGCACAGTAGTACATGCCTATAATCTGAGCGCTTTGGAGTTGAGGCAGAAGGACTGCTACAAGGCCAGCCTGAACTACATGGGGAAACCTTGTCTCAAAAGGGAGGAGGATGAGTGAAGTAAAGGCAGACAATAAAATGCACAAAAAATTAATGATAGGTATGGCATAGCAGTGCCATCTAGTTTATGCTACTGAAGCAAGCATATGCAGCATCATCTAAATGGGAGATCCAGATGGATCTGACTTTGGTATTTTTGCTCTGAGGGGTTATGAACAAGGATTCATTGGAGGGCAGGTATGATGGCACACATCCATAATCCTAGCTGTGAGTTCAAGACCAACTTGAACAACATAAGCTTTTTTCCTAAAAAAAAAAAAAAAAGCAAAGAATGCATTTGAATTGAGAGACATCAAGCATTCATAACCCCATTTCATTTCTATACCTGATCTGAGAGGCATCAAAAGATAATTATAATGTATAGGGATCAACGTGATCACCACAGTGTCAGTTTTTCTTACTCCATGAAAATTTGCCATCATAGAGGTAAACTCTGCCAACTTTTGCTCAATGAGTCTGCAACTCCTACACCTCCTCAGGGCTGAGCCCTCTGATCTGGAAGACTGCCACATGCCACAGCTCATAGTCAAACAGGCTACCAGCAGGTCTTTCTGGCCTGAGAGCCAGTCTGACTCAATAAGTGACTGCATATCTGTGGTCTGACGCATCCTCTATTTACTGCATAAAGTTCACTGAGCACAAACTACAAAAGCAAGTATCAAATATCCTATCATCTTTACTTCCACATTATACAAGGGCACTGGACTCCTAGAAACTTTGTACACCAGGTCTAATAACTTCCTCTGGATGAAGCTAGAGAACCTCCTCTCCCCATGATGAAGTGTCTTGGAGATGCCAAAGCTACAAAAGAACATGGCTCTGATTTTACAACACACCAAAGAGTCTGTATGTGGAATATGCCCATATGAAAGAGAAACAGATCTTTTATAGGAGGTTTTATTCTTTTATTTTTGGTGCCAAAGACGGAACCTAGGGCTTCCAGCTCACTAGGCAAGCATTCTACTGCTGAGTCAAGAGAAACAGATCTTTTAAAAATCTTAAGGGGATGAAGAAAAACTTGAGATGTGTTGTATGCCTGGATCAACTCCTTACCATGAATGCAATCATATACTGCAAACATGTACTACTACGGATAAAAATTTAAAAACTGATTCACATAGGCAGTTTGTTAGTGTTCTGAGCATTTTCAGATCCTCTTTCCTAACAGAACATTGGCCTTTTTTTTTTTTTTTTTTTTGGTCTTTTTGAGACAGGATCTCGCTATGCAGTTCAGGCTGGCCTTGAGCTCACTTTTGTAGCCCAGGCTGGCCTCGAACTTGCACTGATCCTCCTGCCTCAGCCTCCCAAGTGCTGAGACTACAGGCTTGTACCACCACACCTGGCAGCTACTAAATTTAAGTGAAGCCTATGGGCAGTGGTTGGATGAACCCATTCGTGCCTGAATGCCAGGTGCAAGAAAATGGATTGCCATGGAGAACAGATCAAACATCTTTGTCCTATTCTTTCACCGCAAGTGAGGTCAGCTTTCTTAGATCACAAATGTCAGGTAACAATTATATTTAGACTAAGAGGAGCTCTTAGGAGAGATGCTTTTGCACAGAATGTTCCCCCTGTTCATCTTAAATTAAAAGTATGTCTTTCTAGGGCCTTACCCTGCCAAGGAAGAAGTGGCTTGAGTGATCAGAGACAGCATAAATCCCACCTCCACAAGGATCATTTTTATCACTTTTCAGGGAGCCTGTCTCAGAATAAAGTCTACCTATATTCTGGGAAGATTCTGACTACATTCCCTCTTTAAGGAGAAAAGGAATTTCTTACATAACTTTTCATAAATGCTAATTTAATGTTGAGCTTTCCAAATCACAATAAAAAGTGACACTCAAGGACCAGTGAGATAGCTCAGCAGACTAAGTGCTTGCTTAGATAAGCATAGAGGCCAGGGTTTGATTCCTGGCACCACATGCTATAAACTGTCCCACCCCAAGGTGTGCTGAGCCCATGATAGAGCCCAGGTATGGTGGTGCACCCCTGTAATCCCAGCACTAGGGAGGCAGAACATCACTGTGAGTCTGAGCTGTGGAGTGAGACCCTGCGCGTGCGTGTGTGTGCGTGTGCACGCGCGCACACACACACACACACGCACACACACACACAAAATCTGAGGGAAAAAAAAGAGACACTCAAGAATAAATACTACCAGGTGTAGGGAGGTATCAGGGGCATAAGTGCCTGCCTGGCAAGCACAAGATCCTGCATTTGATCCTCCATACCAAAAAGATAAAATAAAATAAATATTATTTTTAAAAAGTAGTATAGCATATAGCCAAAATATAACTAATCACTAAAAATATCTTAAATTCAAGGGCTAGGGAGATAGCTCAGGGGCACAAATGCTGGCCTGGCAAGTGCAAGGTCTTGAGTTCGATCCCTGGTTCTGCAAAAAAAAAAAAAAAAAAAAAAAAAAAAAAAAAATCTTAAATTCATGATAAATAGTAAGTGAAAGTCCTATGTAATTGTAAAATGGGAGCTAATGGGAGAAACCTATTTGGCAAATCATCATCCCCAAATGCTCTCCTTAGTGGTAAAAGGAAACAGCTCCAGTTTATTAGCATAACCTCCCCACAGGGTGCCTGTAATTTAGAACACATCAGGGTATCATTATCTGAGATTACAGCTGAAGGTCAAGTTGTACAAATCAAATAATGATTGGATCCCTGATATAGGAAAGAGAGGTATGATGCCATATGATAAAATATCACGAAAGGAGTGAAATATTTTATTAAAGAGCATCCAAGGTTAAATAACACATTGAAATATTAAAAACAAATATAAAATTATATTAATGATCCCAACATAAAAATACTGAAAAAAATAATGCATTCACTGTGGTTACCTCTGGTGAGAAGACGTCAATGTAGAGAGGAGGGGAACTGTTACTGAAGCATGAAGCTCTGAACCAAGTTACCAAACAAGAAACTGGAAAGTACCATAAAGGAGTTTTTCAACAGCCAAGTGTCAAGACTTCGTATTCTGAAAGCCTGTGGTTGGGCAAGCCCTTGAGACTTGTGGTGCCAGAAAGCACTTCCTAGCAAGAAGTAATGGGTCCCTCCTCAAGGAGGAGAAAAACATAATTAAGAAATAATTATTGGTAACACTGAACTAGCAAAAGTCTTCCAATACTTAATTTGCATTTGTTATTTCTTACCTGGCTACATATTTTCTGATTTTTTAATTATATAGTATTCAACTTGTTGACTATGTAGTTTGTTTATGCTGCTTTTTAAATTAATAACATGCTCAGAGAAAAAAACACCCTTGGCTTCACGATGTCATCTCTTCCCTCTGAAGCACACAGGCTCTTCATATCTAGCAGGAAATATGGAGGATCTACACCCACACGACCCAATAAACACCCACCAGCATTTTAAATTTAGGTGTTACTGAATTTCAACAGAGTAGATTTTGTAAAATGTGAGAGAATTCCTGATCCTGGGATTACACTAGCCACAGGTGACACAGACTTCTCAGTACAGATTCCAATATTCTCCATCATTGGTCCCAATTGAAACAGCAACTTTCCTGCCCAGTGCTCCTCATGGCAATCCAGTCTGCTACCTCATTCCATAACAAGAATGCCAGCCTCATTCCTCCTCCTGTGATGCTGTCCCTACAGACCCTCTTGAAAGGAAGGCCTGGTAGATAGCTCCATAGCAAAAGTACCTGCCTGGCAAGTGCAAGGTCATGAGTTCGAACCCCAGTCCCGTCAAAAGAAAAAGAAAGGAAGGCCTTATCTTGTCACCCCAGCTGTGGACTCTGATTCAGACCTCACTCATCTCCCTCTTGAGAGGTTCTAAATGTCTTCCCCACAGCACCTGCTATCCAAGTCCTATTTCTCTTAAATACTATGCAAAGATGTTCATCAATGGCATGTCTTGCTTCCTTGAGGAAAGGAGCTGTGAGGGTTTTTTGTTTGTTTGTTTTGTTTTTGTGTGGGACTGGGGTTTGAACTCAAAACCTTCCACTTGCCAGGCAGGTACTTGTGCCACAGAGCTATCTCCCCAGCCCCCCCCCCTTTTTTTTTTAAATAAAAAGGTATCAAGAAAAAAATGTCATGCAGTGGGCAAAAAATAAGCATCACAGTCAACATTACCCTGAATGTGAATCTTACCTCTCTATAAACCAGATGTCCATTAGCTTCAGTTCTCTCATTATGAAAAAGAAATAATAGAGCTGCCTTTGGGGTAAAGTATAACTGGCAATATACAGCATCATCACAGAGCAGGTAATAGTATGTCCTTTCCTCTAACCTTTTACCATATCAACCTTATGAATCCTGCTAAATCAGGAAAGGGCACCTAGCATAAAATCTCCTTACCCTATTGCAGAGAAGGTACTGTCAACAATTCTGCGTGATCAGACAGTCTACGATATCATTATGTGTGCTCATAGCTCCCCACATCCAAAGATTCCCTCAAGTGCGCTTAAACAAAGGTCAAGTGGCTCTAGGTGAGCACAGACTCCAAGGCCCTGTTTATGCTCCCAGCACCTTTACTGAAGCAGCAAAGCCTTCCTCAAATACTGGATGTGGCTTGTCCTTGGCAGATTCAAGTTTGCTTGATAAATGGTAGAAATGCATCATGTTTGACTGTAAAACAGTAAGACTGATTACATGTAGCATATAAAAAGCCAGTCTCTTTACTGTATATATTGCCTGTGTAGCAAAATGCTTCAGAAACAAAGTAAAGGAGGCATACAAAGCCACTTAAGGGCCAGCCAGTCAAGGTTGTATTCAAGACAAGAATCACTTCAAGCAAGTGCTTACTCTACTGAGCTATTTCCCCAGCCCCTAAGACAAGAATCATTTCAAAAGACAAAAGACAGAATAAGGAAATCATAGTCTAACAATATGACTTCAAAATACACAAATCAGGCTAGGGAGACAGCTCAGTGGCATGAGCACCTGCCTGGCAAGTACAAGGTCCTAAATTTGATACCTGGTGCCAAACCCCCCCAAAAAACAACATAAATTATTATATATAATCCACATATACCTATCAGAAGTTGCAGAAGATAATCCAGGTACAGGGCACACACTTGTAATTCCAGCATGTAATAGACTTGGAAAGAGCACTGCAAATTTGACACCAGCCTGGGTGACTCTGAGATTCTGTCTCAAAATAAAAAATAAAAGGTCTGAGTATGTAGCTTAGCGCAAGGTCAGGGGCTCAATCTCTCTAACACCTCAGAAAAAAAAAAATCCTGCATAAAATATTAAATAAATAGAAAGGTAAAAATGGGAAGAAATGGGGTTTAACATACAGATCATGAAAAAAATATGATTAGAGAAATAAATGATGTATACATAATAAAATTAGCCTATTATATCTAGAAATCAATATCCTATAAAACACTGTTGAAAAACATCTCTAGAATATTCCCAAAAACTGGCCTCATACTAAGGCACACACTAAAAAATGTCTAGAAATCCTCTCAAACAGGAGTGGTTACAGACCACATTCGGAGGCCAGCAAGCAATATAACCATGGGTTAAAAAAACCAAACAGCTAGAAAAAATGAGAAGCCTCCCTCTCCTTCAAATTTTTAATTCTCTTATTTCTTCCATTTTAATTTTCATTAGTCCATGTATGCAGTATTTAATAGTCACATTCCTTATGGGGAGTTAAAATATGTACATTTATACATTTTAATTCTTTTTTGCATTCCCTTCTCTCCCTCTCTGGGTCCTGCTGTCTTTCACAAAAGCCCTATCTCCTTGTTTCCTATAATCTACCTTTTACTTTGTTCTTTCTTTCTTTCTTTCTTTCTTTCTTTCTTTCTTCCTTTGTCTTTTTAAGACAGGGTCTCGCTGTACAGTTCAGGCTGGCCTTGAGCTCAGTTTTGTAGCCCAGGCTGGTCTCAAACTCTCACTGGTCCTCCTGCCTCAGCCTCCCGAGTGCTGGGATTACAGGTGTGCGCCACCACGCCCGGCTGTTCTTTATTTATACTTTGAATTCCTCATGTAAGAGAAACCATGCCATATTTAAGCTTGGGTATTTGATTTACTTCACTTAATATTGTGGTCTCAAGATATATCTATTTTCCTAAAATGAAGTTTCTCTTTTATGGCAGAGTCCACTGTGCATATTATTTCCTTTTTTCTAATTTTTTTTTTTATTTTTAGGGAAGGGTCAACAGGGTGTTCAGGGACTCACTACCAGATTGGACTTGTAGTGATCCACCTGTTTACAGACTCCCAAGTGCTAGGATTACAGATGCGCACCACCACGTCCAGTCTCAATTGCCATCTCAGTGCACCCCAGCGGCAGGGTCAGCAGGCAGGCTTGGGGAATGAACCCCTGGCCCCTGAGCCTGCTTGAAGATGCCTTAATCTGCTGAGCTATTTGGCCATCCCTTGAATTTCCCTTATCCATTCATCTGTTGATAGACATATGGGTTGCTTTTAAGGTTATGTGTTATGAATTCTACTGCTATAAATATAGATGTGCATGGATCATTGTAATATAACATCTTTTAACTCAGGAAGATACTCAGAAGAATAGCTGGATCATATGAAATTTCTATTTTTAGTTTTTGAGGACTCTCATACTAATTTCCCTCCTCCCAATCAAGTGCATATTAAGTTCCAGTGAGGCTGAGCCAAAAGAACTAAAAATACTTAAGTACACTGGGATAGCTGTTCCCAGAAAAATGTATGGTAAAGTCTATAACAGCACTGCAGAACTGAACTGTGATGCTGGCCATTCTATCCAGGATGGAAGGCAGGCACCAGTCACTGCAACTTTTAAGAACTCCAAATTGGGAGCGGAGGGTGCAGCTTAGTGGTTAGTGTGCTTGGTTGGTATGTGCAACACCCTACACTTAACCTCCATTCAGAAAAAAATGAACAAACAGAAAACTTTAAATCAGAATAGTGTCACTTGGGAACTAAAACTTTAAATCTGATTCCACTTTAATTAATTTAAGCTCAATTCCTAGGGCCTTACTGTAACCTCTTTTCAAGAGGTTCTAAATAATCTGACACACTTCCCTACCCCATAGCACAACTGCCCATGTCCCACTCCTCTTTTTGTCCTTTTCTTTCTTGAAGGAGCGGTTGAAAAAGGGCCTCACTATATAGTGAAAACGGACCTTCAACTTGCTTATGTATCCCAGGCTGGCCTCAAACTCAGAGGATCCTCCTGCCTCAGACTCTTTAATGCTGACAAGTGCTGGATTATAGGCACAGTCCACTACACACAGCCCCATTCCTCCTGACAATATTTAAAACCTGTAATATATATATATATATATATATATATTTTTTTTTTTTTTTTAATCTTTTTGAGACAAGGTCTCACTATGCAGGCTGGTCTTGAACTTTATTTTTTATTATTATTTTTTTACTAATAGCCAACAACATTAATTTTATTTGCATTTATTTTATAATTAATTTATTCCCATGCCATAAGTTTTTGTTTCTTCAGTTTCTTCTGGGATATCTTTTTCTTCTGTGCAACCTCCTCTGGCTTAGGAACAATTTGTTCCTTTTCAGTAAGGATCATCTCAATATGGCAGGGGGAGCTCATGTACGGGTTAATCCGACCATGAGCTCTGTAAGTACGGCGGCGCATCTTGGGTGCTTTGTTCACCTGGATATGTTCAATAACCAGAGAATCTACACCTAAACCCTTAAGTTCAGCATTACTCTCTGCATTTTTAAGCATGTGCAGCAAAAATTCAGCACACTTTTGGGCCACCGACCCTGTGTCCAGCCCCACTGTTTGGCCTGGGCATACCTACCAACTCCACCATTGTAACGTCAGAATGGTACACATTGCTTCTTTAATGTGACATCCTTCAGATACTTGGTGGCCTTTCAGATATGCATACCCTTGATGGACTGGGCAGTTTCACGTGTATTCTTAAAATGAACGCGAAGATTTGAGCCTCTTGATTTGCATGATTTTGTGGGGTCTTCTGGGCCAAGAGAGTAGTGAACCATTTTCACAGGACACTACAGGCCACTTGCAGGAAGAGTTGGTCTTGAACTTTAAAATATCCTCCTGCCTCAGCCCCTGAGTGTTGGGATTACAGACATGCACACGACACCTGGCTAAAACCTGGAATTTAAATTCTCCTGTGGCAGTGGAAATCATATTAGACACAGCAGGACTATAGCCACACAGACAGGCTGGTGAAACATTTGGAGATGTTTTTTAAAGAAGGAAGGAGAAAAAGCAAAAGCAAATAATCTATCTTATAGAAGTGAGAAAGCTTTAAGAAACAGCCAGCTGGCGGCCGGGCAGGGCCCATTTGGCTGTGGCGCGCGCCCCACGCTCTTGAGGCCTCTACTCCAGGGTGCGCGGAGGACCTAAGATGGTGGCTTGCCCATGCTTCCGTGCTTACCGGCGGCGTTGGCAAGGCAGCTGAAGAATGACTCTGCCAAGGAAAGTGGAACGCCGCTTTATGTGTTGTGGGTCTCGCTACGCAGTTGAGGCTGGCCTTGAGCTCACTTTTGTGGCCCAGGCTGGTCTCGAACTTGCACCAATCCTCCTGCCTCAGCCTCCCAAGTGCTGGGATTGCAAGCGTACGCCAAGGAGAAGAATCGAACTCAGGACCTTGTAGTTGCCAGGCAGATATTTGTGCTGAATGAAAAACTCTTGAGCACGAAGACAGTATTACCAAGAGATATAGTGAAAACCATTAAGAATAATAAAATGGAAAAAATAAAATGTTACAATGGAAAATATTTAGGGGCTGTGGAGATAGCTTGACCATCT
>PVJA010026978.1:0-29097 GCA_004027025.1 Myocastor coypus | reverse complement strand
TTTTTTTTTTTTTTTTTTTTTTTTTTTTTTTTTTTTTTAATTCAGCCTACCAATTTGTGTCCTTTATTTGGTGAGTTAAGTCTATCTTGAGAGTTATTACTGCAAGTATTGATTTATTCCTCTCAATGTGTTCTTTCTATGGCCTATTTTTTCTTTATTTTTCCTTATTTGTTTTAGGACTTCCCCTTGCTTTATATATTCATTCTAATTTTTTTCTTGCCTTTGTTGCTTTCATTGTCTTTTTTAAAAAATTTTTTCTAGAATTGTTTATTTTATTTATTTATTTTTTTCTTGTTTCAGGACTTTTGTTTGTTTATTTATTTATTTTTTTGGCTGGCTCAGCCTGCCCTGAGGGTAGGGCTGGTGCAGCATGTGGTGCCGGGGATCGAACTGTGGTCCCTGCAGTCGCCCAAGCTTTCCTAAGCAGGCACTTTAGACCACTGAGCCATCCTGCCGGGCCCCTCATTGTCTTTAAGATATCCTTGAGGTCTTTTTTTGGTGTGTGTCCTGGCTTAGTGTGTACATATTTCTACATCAATTTTGAAGGACAGTTTCACAGCATATGTTTCTAAGGGTTGAACACTTTGGTTTTACAGTATGAAACACTTCACTCCAACCTCTCTAAGGCCTTAATATTTGTGCTGCAATGTATGCCACTGTAGTCTTCATAGGCTCACCTTTATTTTGAAAGTTTTGTTTTTCCCTGACAGCATTTAAGACTTTATTTTCGATGGAAGTCCCAGAATTCTGATCCAAATTTGTCATGGGGACATTTTACTGACATTGCAGTTACTTGGCGTACAACTTACCTGCACGTTGATACCATTTGTCATACCTGAAATGTTCTCTACCTGGCTTTCTAAAAAAAAAAAAATTGTAAATTCTAAGTGTTCTCTGCTAACTTCTAAATTTATTTATTTATTTATTCTAGTTTCTACATTTCATTAAGTTGATCTATCTTCTTACCATTGTATAGTAATCGATCTAATACCTGTTGGATCTTTTGTTCTTGTTTTTAAATCATTTTTCAATGTTTCTTAGAGTAATTAAAATTTACCATATTGCTCTGGACTTCAGCAACCCTGTATTTCTGTAATTGATAAATTCTGTACAATTATTTCATCTTTCTTTTTGGCACATATTTTGGAGTACCTATCTTTGGTAAATTGGCATTCATATCTTAAAAAATTTTTCTCAGCTCTTACAATTTTCATTTGCTTATTATAGTCACAATGATCAATTTGTGCATTAGTTTTGCAATGTTTTGTGCTATGTTCTCTTTGAAAGCACCAAGTGTCTTTATGCTTCCTAATTATTTTGTACAGCTCTGTTGTCTAGTTTGCCTTTCTCTTTTTTGGTGTTCCCTGAATATTCTTTGGGAGAGTTGGGAGACCAGGAGGGCCCTTTGTTGCTTTGTTTCCTCATACACTTTGTCTGTCTGTCTGTCTGTCTGTCTTTCTGTTCTTTCTTCAAGGCCCTTCGCTCTGGGGTTTGAAGTCAAGTTGAGTGAAGGAGGCTTATTGTTGATGTGAGGAACTATTAGTTACATTCTGCTTTCCAGAGATGTCCTTGCGGCATTATTGGTCCACATATAGTATTCTGTTACTCAATGTAATTTTATTGGACTTTATTGCTATCTTGTGGGGAGACAATTTCTCCTGGTTACAGCAGCATAAACAGCTCTCATCATACACATTACTATATGTTAAAACTCATTTTTATACTCCCAGTCCTTATCAGTACCTTTTATAATGTATAATCATGGCGATGAACCAATGGCATACATGAAGACCCTGAAGGGCTCACCATTACTGCTTTATACTATGTTGTTATCCAGTGATATGGCAGGAAAAGGGAATGGCGGGGCAAGGAAGAAGGAAGGGAGTAAGGCCATAAGAGATAATAATGGGTGAGAAAAATTCGAGAGGTGGGTCAGATTCTGCTAAAGATCTTTTATAAGTGGGGCAAGAATTAGTGTTGAGGAGCTTTCAGAAGGTACTGGTGTTGGTAAATGTGTGGCCCAGTGGGAAGGAGGTGTAGCTTGGAGCGGAGGAGCTCTGAGGCTTCTGAGCCTATTGGCATAGCTGTTAACTTTTTTGAATTGCCTGAGCACACATCTGCTGCAAATCACCCCACAGTGACCATGACTGTGTCACTTGAGTGAAGCGCTGGCCCGGTCCTCTTCTGCATTGTAGAAGGACAGGCCCTCACTGTATCACACCAAAGGTGGAGAAGGAGCAAGAGCAGGCAGATGCAGAGGTAACATAAGGGAAAATGGAATGGAGAGTACAGAGAACTAGTAAGGGAAAAGAGGAGAGCAACAAACAGAAGAATATATAAAAGGAATGGGATGGAGAATTAAAAAGACTAGAAAAACAGGTTTAAAAAAAGATAGTATTGATACAGAAACAAAAACTGCAGAATAAAATGAGGAAAAGTGAAGAAAAACATCACAATGATTGCCCAGATCAGATACTCTAACACACAGTCCACAGAACCACCGTATCCCATGGGCTGAATGTCCACTGTCCCCTTCTTGCTTAAGTCGTGGTGTGTTTGTATGCAGCCACATGGATTTCCCACCATGAGGTTTATTCGCCTGCCTACGTGTTGGGAGGGGCGACCGTCTCTCCTAGCCTGCCTCCTGGATGCATGCTATATTTAAGGCATGATTAACTGAGGCCTTTTGTCTCTGTCCCATGATCCAACCACCACAATTACTTTGAGGAAGACTCTAAGCTCCCCTTCACCTTCTGCCCGCCTATGTACCATGGTTCCTGCTTCCCTTGTTGCTGTGAGAATTTCCACGTTCTTGCCTCAGAGATTTCCAACTTACAGAGTTGCCAGAGGTTTTCTGCCCAGCCAATTCCAACTTTTCTTTGGTGCAGATAGCCGGAACTAACTGACCATCTTAAAAAACTCCCATTCCCAGCCAGCAGACTGTCGTGGCAGCCGACTTGCTTGGGGACTCCTCTCCCTGCAGCCATGATGATGGTCAGGCTGCCCAACTTCCTGCTGACTCAGATTGTACTGGTCTTTGCAGCAGTGATGTGGAAGAGCTTACTCTGGGCCAACTGTTCAGATATGTTCCCTCTCCTCAGACGCCAGGGGTGTAACCTTAGGTCCCTCCTGACAGACTGAGTCTCAGTTCCACTGTTTGCTGCCTCCCCTTGCACTGTTAGGGTATGGTGGGGGTTCCCCTTTGTAATGGTATGCACTGGAAAGGATGTCACTTGGACACAGCTTTCTCCTGTGCTGGAGGGATGACTAGTGAAAAGGAACAGGTACACAAAGTGTCTCAGTTCCTCTTCTCTCATTGCTGGGACAAATACCCGACACTCAAAATGAAGGAAGGAAAGGTTTATTTAGATCACAGTTACTGGAGGTTTCAGTCTATACTCCGCTGGCTCCACAACAGAGTGACTTATGGCCGAGAGTAATTTTGCATGACATTTGGAGGAGTGGCAGTAACAGTGGCTGCAGAGAACAAGTCTGTCTCCCTTAAGTTACATTTAGGCTATTGGCCCCAGGCTTGGGGAAGCACTCACACCTGCAATCCCAGTAGATTATAAAGGCACTGGAATTACTCACCGCCGTAATTCCAGTGGATCATGAGTTCATCACACATTCTACAAGTCTCTCCCATGACTGCATGAGGCTTTGGGAAGACAACTAGACACAAAGCATAACACACAGTCTGTGCTAGAATCTGTCTGCCTGTTGGGTTATGTTCCAGATGGCTGCTGCCCAGAGGAGGCCATGATGGTGGCACAAGTTCTTCTTTTCAGTGACCCAGATATTTAACTTGATCCATATGTATGTATGTATGTATGTATGTATTTTTGGCTTTTTGAGACAGGGTCTTGCTATGCAGTTGAGGCTGGCCTTGAGCTCACTTTTATAGCCCAGGCTGGTCTCCAACTCGCACTGATCCTCCTGCCTCAGCCTCCGGAGTACTGGGATTACAGGCGTGCGCCACCATGCCCAGCATGATCCGTATGGATTGACTTTCAGAGTGATTTTCCGTTTCTGGGTGTGACTGCGTCTCCCACTGCAGAGCACCTCTGCCTGGAGAGGCTCTTCTCTGCATATCTCAGTGTGTGCTCTAGTTAGCCAGGCTGGCTCTCTTCTGCCTGGGGATTTCTATCTTGTGAATTATCATATTGTCAAAGCCCACAAAAACTTCACTTTCAATTAAAAGGAAGGATAATTTCTTCTGTGATTATTGGGTATTATCTTTTTCAAACCAGCAAAATGCATTGCATTTTTTTTTTATGTTCAGAAAACACTTTCTTAGTCTTGAAAGAATTCAGTTGCCTTTATAACTTTAAACAAATTAGCATTCAGAGTATACTTAGAGAATATAGAAGTATTATATTGCCAGGCATGGTGGCACATGCCTGTCATCCCAGCACTCGGGAGGCGGAGGCAGGCGGATCGGTGCAAGTTCGAGACCAACCTGGGCTACAAAAGTGAGCTCAAGGTCAGCCTGAACTGCATAACAAGACCCTGTCTCGAAAAGACAAAAAAAAAAAAAAAAAAAAAAAAAGTATTATATTAGGACATTACTAATGTAAAAGCCATAAGTTTTTATGGGAAGCACTCTTAACATAAGCCAGAAAGTGAGAAAAACCTTAGAAAAGTAAAAACAACTTTATTATTGCACCATAATGTCTTGAGTTAGAACTAGGAAAAATAGACTTCTGCAGATGTAGATGACTTATACCTTGTAGGTAATAAAGTTTGTTATATGACAGAAGCAATTATTAAAAATGCAGAGCCCTGTTTCTGAAAGGAAGTGAATTAGTGACCATTTGAAAATGTGTTTAAAGATAGAACAATGGATAAAAAATAGATTAAGAAGTAAGAAGGCTTATCTTGTATCAGCAGGAAGTTGATTGAGAAAAATGATGTCCAAGAAAGTGGTCATCACAGTAAAGGACTTCAAAGAAAGTACAAATCAGTACCATAATGACACCTAATTAAATTCATCCTGTTGCTTCCTTGGCTAGTCTTACAATTAGGCCAGCTTCCTTAAAACTTTGTACTTATTAATAGGCTAAGTATAGAATTAAATTCCATATGCTATAAAAAATCAGAAAACACGATTTAAATAAAATTCTACTAATTTCTACTAAACTACTCCACTCAAGCATCTTGTATTGAAAACAAATACAAGTATTTTAATTTGAGAAATAATAAAAATTTGATGATATTAAAACCAAATTTCTGCTACCATTGTGTGCTCTTAGATTTCAGAATGTATAGATAGTACAAGTTTTTCCTCCAAAAGAAATAATCTAAATTACAACGAGAAATTAGAATAATGTGAAATTCATCTAGAGGTCTTATTTTGTTCTCTACTTTTTTTCTCTAGTGAAAGAAAGTTTTGGTTAGGAATTTAATTTTAATAATTTCTGAATTCATAAAATAAATATTTTGTTATCATGGTGATTCTGAATCAAAATGAAGTGATCCATAATTTCAAGAAAAAGGAATAAAGCTTTTAAAATTGTGGGATTTCTGTGTAATGGAGGACTGGAAATACACTACTAACCTTACAAATGGATCTGTACTTAGAATTAAGAAGGGTCTTGCAATCCAGTTCAATCTTTGTAGAAGTTTTAGTCTCACTCTAGACCCAGGTCCCGACTCATATTCACTCACTTTGTAGTCACATGTCTATTCCATATGGGCTGTGGCGATCTCTTCTTCCTTTTTGGATGTCTTGTGATTACTGTGAGATCTAAAATAAATGTGTGTCCAGGGAAAAGAGAGAGGAAGAGGCATGGGGATAAAAACGTTCAGATACGCCATGTGAGTGGAGCAACTACTCACAGTGACTTTATTCATTATGTAGTTTATTTATTTTATTTTATTTTATTTATTTTTTTCTTGTTTCAGAACCTTTGTTTATTCACTCATTTTTATGGCCGGCTCAGCCCACCCCGAGGGCAGGGCTGGCGCAGCATGTGGTGCGAGCGATTGAACCGTGGTCCCTGAAGCCGCCCAAGCTTTCCCAAGCAGGAGCTTTAGACCACTGAGCCATCCCGCCGGGCCCCTCATTATGTAGTTTAAAGTACGCTAATGAAAATAAAACATAAAAGATCCACAGTGGCCTATATGTTCATGATCACTTAGAAGCAAGAGTAGTAAGACTTGGGATAACTGCAAAAATGAGTCATTTTTTAAAATTTTAAAGTAACTTGAGACCTTGAAAGAATGGATTGATTTATTGATTTATAGTTTTTATTTTTTATTCTTACTAATATAATTCATATGTGTGTATGATTTTTATACATTAGATTAATAATTTTGTGTATTTTTAATGCACATAGCCTTTGGCCATTAAACATAACATAAAGTAATATTAGAAAGTAGTGACAAGTGATGTTTTTAATTAGATAATCAGATGTTTGTGATGACATGATATTTGTTTAAATAGTTGTCAGTCTTAATGACTTAGTTGAGAGACAGCTAGTAATTCCTTCTAAATTATAGTTAGTGGATTTTGTTTTGCTATAGAGGGATTTTTTTTTTTCCCCAAAGCTAAAGTGTTATATAAGTGATATTTTATTTGAATATATACTGTCATAAAATTCAGTTGAGATATTAAGCTTTTATCATAAAATTTCAAGAAAAGGTTTCTTCTTCTGGATTGTTGAGTACTGAAGTTGAAAGAAAAGGTTATCCTTTGATACTTAATTGAGTCTTGGTTTAGATTAATAAAAATGTTATGGATTACATCTTTATCCCTTCATTTTATTTTTCAGAAATGGAGTACTTATATGCCTTAAATTTAACTAAAATTAAAATGACACTTAAACTCCAAAGTCATTTTTTAACCTTTCTACAGATATAGATTTTCCCTTTTTCTTATGGCACACTATGTTGCTTGTTATAGGAATGAAACAAGATACTTTTGTAAATTCTTTCCAACCTGTGATACAGTTTACTAAGTAGACATTTCAGCTGCTTATACTATTCTCTATGCAGAAGTGAAATATTAGGAAATATAGACATTTCTTGATACTTTCCTGAATCATGTATAAGAAATGAACAAAAATGTTTTAATCTATCAAACAGGTACCATCTATCTGTTCAAGAGCCCCATGCTAGCTACTGCAAATGTAACCATATTGGGGGAAATAATGCTAAAATTATTGATTAGTGTCCTCATCAGTATTTTTAAATTTCCTGCCATTTTTCTATTTATCTCCCAGGTTTTGCTCTTTGTAAGTACTACACTATTCTCAGCCTGGCAAAAAATTGAAGAAAAAATATCCAAGTGATTGGATCCCAGCAGGTGCTGGATCAAACAGGCCTTGTTCTTTGGCCCTTGGGAAGTCTATATGGATCAGAGGAATCCAGGGACTGCCCTTCATATGACCTGTAGTAAAACTGCACAGGGCATGCTCAGTTTCTTTCCATGGGTAAACAAAGCATAAATGAGACATTTTCATTAGCTTGAAAAGACAAATTTATTTTATGTATGCACTGTCTGTCTCTACAGTTGGTTGGAAATGGTATGAGGTGAATCTTGTCTATTACTTATAGGACAATATTATTTAAATATTTTGCAATGTAAAGATTAATGTTTTATCTTTTGATCTTAGACACCGACTAAATATTAGATAAAATCATTACAAGAAAACAAAGGAACTGTATAGGGAAAGCTTTCATTTTTAATAATGCACAGTTTGGGAAGGTCTAGTGAGCTTAAGAAGTCTAACAAAAGTGGCAAGTTAAGTTTGATTTTTTTTCCACTGATTTAATCAATATCAACTTGCAGCTATGGCACATAATGGAAAGTGTACTTATACAATCTTCTTTGTTATGTAAAGCCAAGTGATTTATTTAACCTATTATATAACTTACTTATGATTACAATTTGGCAAACATTGAATATGTATTTGTAAAATTTATTGTTTTAGAAGTTGGCAATAGAAAAGAATGGACATTATTATTAGGACAAAGTTTAATATTCAATAAATTAATAAAGATAAATAATAATAAAACAAAAAGAGAATGCTCAAAGTCTTTTCTGCTGAAAAAAAGTCAGAATAATTTTGCTCTTTGAGCAATTATTTATTCTATTTTTTTCTCACCAACATAGCAGAGTGTGTGATTTTTTCCAACCTGCTCAGTAGGTATAATAATTCATTTTGGGTTATATGAACAGAATAAAGGAAAATTTAATTTTATATCACTATTTTATTTTTCAAACAAAACATCATGACAAAACTATTTTTTTTTCAAATAGCATAACCTATAAGCATGTGGGTCAATGTCATTATTTTTCAAAAGAAATATAATGATTTTGTATTATAGATTATAAAAAATAGATTATAAAAAATCTGTTAGGCTTAGTTTCTTCATTAAAAATGAAGCACGAAACATATTATGAAGTTCTTATAACAAATCTAAATCTGGATTCCTTGGGATTATGTTTATCAACTCTCTAAATAAATGTTGATCCCTACTTTTCCCAGAAAAGAGCATACAATTAAAGTTTTTCTACTTATGATACAAAAGAAGGCTGTGTCGATATTTAAATTTTTATCCTAAATATATGGTTAACATTTCTAATTTTTACAGTATAAATTTTGACAATATATTAATTGTATATAATATATTTTTGTCTTTATGAATTTGCAACACAAAATAATCTGTAGACTTTGAACATATAATTTCCTGTAAGATAGAGGACAGTTAAGACCACGGAAGAAAAAAAAACTCACATAAGAACAGAATTAAGATTGATAATTTGTGTGTGACCAATAAAGTTTACCTGAAATTTCTCGTATATGTAATACGCTGAAATGTTTGCATACGTATGCCTTCTCCTTGGAGTGAATCACGGCTCATCATTTAAGCATGCCCTTAACTGCTCCATTGCAAGGCCTACATTTGCTGTCAAGTTTCTACATTAAATTTGATGTACCTGTGCATTCATAGGGATTAAGATAATTCAATTAAATGTACTTTCCTAAGTGCTTGTTTCTCTAAGTCGGTCCTCCTCATAATGCTAATACTGTATCTTTCATCTTAACATCAGTTAAGCATTTCTACAACTCTCTGTAATGTTTTCATTTCAATTTTCTTGTGAAAATTTAGGTATTTAAATCTATTATTATTATTATTATTATTATTACTATTATTATTATTTTCCAGAACCAGGGATTGAACTCAGGACCTTGCACTTTCCAGGTAGGCACTTGTGCCTCTGAGCTATCTGCCCAGCCCTCAATCAATTATTTTATAAGAATTTAAATCTCAAGTTTTTCTCTAAGTTGATACAGCTAATTTTTGAGAATTCTGGTTAGTAAATACAACAAAGATATAGCAAAATATTTTGAACAATTTCATAAAAAGGAAGGTGCATTAAATGTCAGTGTACTTACTAGAATCATCCAGTGCTTTAAGAAAAGAAACTGATCCTCTGAAATAAATGTGTATGGAATGATGACGCCAGGGATCGCTGAGACATTCCCACTAACAGAAAACACTGGAATGGCAAGACACTGAAATAGTGGAAAACTCCATGATAACTTATACGTACATATTTTTTTTGTAAAACATTTTAGTGAAACTTAGTTAACCCAGCCTAAATGGGAAGACAGCCAGAATTATACACCCTTTAAAAACTCATATCAATTAAAAATTTAATACGCTTGTGATAACTAGAACAGTGCATGTTGGGAGCTCTTGAAAACATGTTTGAGTGACTTCGAATTATTTGCGATTACAAAATTAATTATCAATGCAGCCACATATGCGTATGACACTGTGAGATGTATTAGCCAACGTACTCCTTCCAATTATTTAACATTTTTTTCAACAATCTCAGCTGCACTCTTAGCTAAAAAAACATTTGCCTCAAAGATAACACAAAGGAAAGCAAGACCAAATTCATTTGAAATGACCACAAAATCAGAGACATCAGTATTTAATTTAGTGAGGGCTTCTCTAATAGATAAGAATTCAGAACACTAAAAATAAAGTAACTGACTTTTTGTTTTGAAGATCTACTTATATTTCTTTTTTTTTTTTTTCATTTTCCCCTCAGGAGTAATTTCCATCCTTGTTTATGAAGCACACTATCACTGCAATGTATATGCCCCAAGCTGCGCAGCACTACCCTCTCTTTAAAGCCATTGACTGTCTGCTTCATATCTTCCCAGTTGGGTAGCAGGGAGGTGGGAATAGCCACATGCTTAAAAGCTCTTTCAGTATCTGCAGGAGGGGATAAACCCTTACGAATGTTGGGGCATATTCATTTGACTTTAGGGCAATAGGGTAAAGAACAAAAAAAATCAAATTGTATGCATAAATGAGATTTTCTACTTAAAAATAAAAATCAATAACTTAAAAATAAAAAATGTTACCTTTACTAAAGCAGAGAGATGCGTATAAATTTTTTTCCCCACTAAGTACTTTATACACTTTGTCTTTCACTGCTTTATTCTCCTGGAAGTGCATCAGGTATTAGAAATTAGAGGGTGCTTTATAGATTGAAGAGAAGAATATATGTATATAAAAAGATCTTTTGTTGTGATGGTAAAGAAAGAAGAAAGAAATAGTTATTAATGATAGTGCTGGCAAAATTAAATATTTTTAGCTCCATTTTCTACATTGTGAACCACTAATTTGTGATTTATGCATTGTTTTTAGAGATTGGACAAACTTCTAGAAAGAATTTCTAAGAAGGTAGTCATGGAAAGCTATTTTCTTCCTCTCTTGGTTTTCCCTCGGTGCTTACCATTTTATATGGATCAATGTCAGCAGGCTGGGTCCAAGGATCAGCTAAGCACCAAAGCGCTGGTCCTCAGTCCTCTCCTAACGACTTTTATCTTCACAGTGTGGTCTGTGGATTGGCAATATCGGCAACAGTGCCATCAACTTGCATGTGGAACCGGCTAGAAATGAAAATTCTTGTCTCTGTGCTGGACTCTCAGTGTGTGTGCGTGCATGCATGCGTGAGTGAGTGCGTGCGTGCGTGCCTGTGTGTGTGTGTGTGTGTGTGTGTGTGTGTGTGTGTGCATGTAACATCCTGAAAACATCCTCCAGATAATTCTGTTGAATGTTATGGTTTGAGAACCACTGTTCCATATGATAGTCTTGGATCACAAAATACTATTTCTCAAAAAGTATTATTAAATGGTTGCACCCAGTTTGCGAGTACACAATAGATTATTTAAGTGGCATATTGACTCAGAGTGCTTGCAATTTCTCCAATTTCTGGAAAATAAATGCAACTTTCAATTAATGTACAGGAAAAATTATTATATGACATTTATGTAATTATTTAAAAAATATTTAGATGTCTAACATATGGGTTAAACATGCATCTCTATATCTATCTACAATTATTACTTCAAAAGAAAATTAACATGGTGGACTTTTTGACCTATGTACTGCTCTCCAGGTGTCTTGGTGCACTCCTGAGGTTATAGCTCATTTCAAGGTCTATGAAGCAGAAACAAAATGGACATTTACACACCCAATGACTAACTGTATTCTCCCAAGAACACTACCAGGCTTTTATGCTTGGGCATGTTCTGAGATCTGCTACTTTGGCAATGAGGTATTAATAAAAAGCCCTTAATGGCAGTAGAATCATCCTTTTACCATATGGGTTATATAACTTAGCACTGTGTCCTTTGGCAACCTATAAAAGTTCCAGTATAAGAAGATGATAAATGAGGTAAACTTGAACTGGCCATACACTACATCATAGATAAAGCATTTTCCTCCAGCTTGATTGGCACGTGTTTCAGGAAACATGGTAGGAAAAAGCCATGCGGTCACAGTGCTTAACTACTAAAAGGGTACATAGAACTCAAGGATTACTGCCAATATGCCAAGCAAAATTTGATTTATAAACAAAGTAAGGACTAGTTTTATACTCTATAGACAATGAACATCTTTATTTATTATCTTTAAGAAAGTTTGATTTGAAACTGTGTTTTATATATTGACTTTCCTGCAGAAGTCTTTACAAGTCACTTACTCAAATAAATAGTATCTAACACTCATAATTTCTGTGAATAGGAAGTAGAAATTCTAAGAGAGATAAATAGAGAGAAGGAAAGTGGTAGGAGGTGAAGTGGATCAGGATGATAGGATGAATTTGGCTGGTGATAGACAAATCTTTAACACACCCTTCTCTTGATCTAGCGTGCTGGAGCCAGTTGGAGCATGTGGGTAGACACCCTGGATAAAGCACCCTCACGGACATATATTTATTAAGAAGGCAACTTTCCAGAGAGCAGTCAGTCGGTTGGTTGTTAAATGGAATAGTGGTTACTCTGTAGCTCAAAAAAATAAATCATAATCTTGAAAAGGCTTTCCCCAGCAAGGAAAGGCACTGAAGTTAGCTCCATGCAAAGGGAAAGTCTAATTCTTATTTCATGACAGCCAGTCTTTGTCACTCTGCTTCGCTCTGTAGCTATAAGAAAACTTTTCAGTGGTGGCCAGGTGGAGTGCTGTAAAGCTGATGTAATGCACTATCCCTATGAAACCATAGTTAGAACAGAACTGCCACTCAACAGGACAGGGTAGTTCCCAGTTTTTGCTAGTTATTCGCTGTTAATTTTCACTTCGGCTGAAGTTTTATTAGGAGGAACATACTGATGTTGAGGCTGTTTATTATCAATTAAAGTGTTGCCTTGTGCTAGTGCAACCAGCCAAGAGCTGTTGTGTTCACGTCGTTTGGGCCAGAGAGCACCCTTGCATGTGATTCAGTGTTGGATTAGTTGCATCCAAAGACAGAAGTTAAACAGAGATGAACCTCAATAGAAAAATTAACATAAATATTGATGAGAGGCTTCACAAGCTCCAAGCATGTGCAAAAAGAATTCGGATATTTCCTATACCTTTTCCTTTCAAAAACTTGTTTGTTCTCCCTTTTCTCACTTTTACCTTACTTTTGTTTGCACTTAGCTTATGAATGCACACAATACAAAGCTAGAGCCTAAAATAATCTCTCTAAATTACTGTCTTTCAATTAGACATTCTCAAGAGGTCAAGTCTGGTATGTCCAGGTTAGACAAGTATTGGCATCTCCTCAGCTTGACTCTAGCCAGGAGTGCAACAAGGACTTCCAAAATTCAAGGAAGCACACAGAAGAAGAAAATGTGCAGGTTGACTCAGCAGTGCATATCCACTACAAGGGACAGAAACAAAATAGCAACTAACCATTGCAGAACTGAAACAAAAATTTGAAAAAAAAAAAAAAACCCAAGTGAATCATCTTATCTCTCAATACACAATGATTATTTATAAGTAAAAAATAAGTATGACATTTCCAATGCTAATAGTGTCTAAATAATGAATTGATTATTTACATGAGTATTTTTTTGCTTATAGTAATTAGATTTTATTAACAGTATTTTTAAAAATATATGATTAATTGATTTAGAAGTGGAATACAGACTCCAGTGCAATATGAGTGATCTCTGTACTAAACATTACTGTGATTTGTTTCTAATCTAGGTGCGTTTCTGTCAACACATATAAAGTGTGTCAGTTATTAGAAATTGTCTAAAACAATTTTAATTTGTTATATTATGTGCTTTGCATTATGTTAAAGTTTTTTACAAAACATTTTTCATTTTAAGGGCCAGATTTCATACAGATAAACATATAGCAATAAACTCAGGCAAACTACGAGTGCATATATAAAAATGAAAAAAAAATAGGGGGCCTTTGAGATGGTTCAGTGGTCTAAAGCACCTGCTTAGGAAAGCTTAGGCAACTGCAGGGACGTTGGTTCAATCCCCTGCACCACATGCTGCGCCAGCCGCAACCCCCAGAACAGGCTAAGCCAGACATTAAAAAAAAAAAAAAAGATAGATTTTGTAGATGTCCTGAAATAAAAATCCATTGGCAGTACTTAGAAAGAATAAAATTGCAATGGTGCCAGCCTAAATATTTGCTATAGCACCTTTTTTGGTATTATCACCACATGGGCTGGGGCTGGTAATCCAAAAACACTAATTCCTGTATAGCAAAAATGTGGTCAAGAAAAATAATTATGGTGATGACAGCAAGAGAGCAGAGTAGGAAGCCCTAGACTTTATCTCCACACAAAGAAACCAGCCATATGGTCCAAAAAGACTTGAGCCTTCAACAGAACTTCAAATGCAAATATATAATTGCGGCAATGCAGGCAAACTTGAAGCAAGGACAGCTAAATGGAAATTAGTAGAAAAGCAGTCTGCCATTCATCCTGCAGTAGTTCTTTTCAGCTCAATATAGGTTAGCAGAAATGAAAACAGATGCTCAATCCTGTACTTCTCTCTCAAGAAGAATGTAGAAGAGCCAGACGGAGGTCTAGCATCCCAATTTTGGAGGTCATATTTGAGGTTGAAATATTTTGCATCTTAAAGTTCCCTAAAGGTCGTGTGTTAAACATTTGGTGACTCATTTTAGGTATTGTTGGGCAGTGTTTCAACCTCCAGGAGTGAGTCCTAATGGAAAGAAGTCATGGAGGGGGGGGACCTGCAGGGTGTTTTGGAACTCTGCTTCTTCTTCACCATAAAGTGCACAGCATCCTTAGCCGTGTGCCTTCTGTAATGACAAAACACCCCACGGCTGGCCTCAAGCAGCAAGGTCCATGATGATGGACTGATGTCTGCAAAGCTACGATCAAAATAAACATTCCTCTTTGTTAAGTGGAGCACATTAGGCATTTTGTCACAGTTACAGGAGACTAACACAGAGCACTGCCATATCCAGTGGGCTTCCAATTCCTAGGAAACTCTGAGAGCAGGAGAGAACTCAATGGTATGCTGAAACACCAGAGTTTCTGCATAGTTAGCGACATGCGAGCACAGTTTGGTGCAACCCAAAAAGAATGCCCAAACTAAGGCTTCTCTCTTGTTGGGAACAGAACTGAAAAACAGAGTATGTTCCAACATCTTCGATATTCTGAGGCTCATCTGACAAATGGGTTCTTCTTCAACTGACTTGGAGTTTAAAGAACTCCAGTAATGTAGATGCCTGCAGGCTGTTCATGAGTTGGGGTCTTGTAGATTAAGAGCGCAAAGTACTGCAGGGGGCGTCCTGCATAAAGAACTGCAGTACCACACAAAGACACTAGGGGGAGTAGGAAATTTCTGCGGAAAAGCAATCCTTTTGCTGGGAAATGACACTCGCAAACTCTCTCTCTCTCTCTCTCTCTCTCTCTGCCTCTCCCCCTCTCTCTCTCTGTCTTTGTCTCTCCCTCTCTGTTTCTCCCTCTCTCTGTCTCTCTCTCTTTGTCTCTCTCTCACACACACACACACACACACACCCCAGGAAAGGACTGAAAAAAACCTAGATTCTCTAGTCAATTCTTGAAATTTTTACAGGAACTAATTCAGCTTGTGTAAACTGAGAAATGTTCTTGCGTTTTCAAGTACAGGTATTCTAGAAAATTATGTTGAAAGTTGGAAGCACAACTGAACAGAGGAGGAAATCTCCAGAAAATGATCTATATATTACCTGATGAAAAATGAAAAATCATTGCCTTAAACTCAATATACTATGAAGACAATATAGACGGCTAAATCAGAAAATGGTGCCTTGATGAAATGAGATATTCAATAAACAGAAACTAAAAAACAACCAAATAGAAATTCTGTAGCTCAAGAACAAAGTAACTGAACTGGACAAAAAAAAAAAAAAAAAAATCACTAAACAGTTATAACAGCAAACTTGGTCAATGAATTTGAAAAAAATGTCAATAGAAATTATTGAGGCAAGCTCTGGCCTCATAGCTCAGCAGACTAAAGTGTCTGCTTAGGCAGGGTGGAGTGGCCAGGGTTCGATTCCTGGCATAGGTTCTGGCCCCATCCATGGGGTGCACTGATCAGCAATTGAGACTGGGCATGGTGGTGTGCACCTGTAATCCCAGTGATTGAGAGGCTGAAAACAGGAGAATCACTATGAGTCCTATCTATGTAGCTAGAGTAGTGTCTGTAAAAATTTCAAGAATTAGCTAGAGAATCTAGGATTTTTGATCCTTTCCTGGGATGTTGTGTGTGTGTGTGTGTGTGTGTGTGTGTGTGTATGTGTTTGCGAATGTCATTTCCCAGCGAAAGGATTGCTTTTCCACAAAAATTTCCTACTCTCCCTAGTGTCTTTGTGCTGTACTGCAGGTCTTTGTGCAGTACGCCCCCTGCAGACCTTGTCCTAAAACACAGGGGTGGGGGAAGGGGAAGAAGAAGAAAGAAAGAAAAAAAAAAAAAACATTGAGACTGAGAAACAAAAGGAAGTAACAATGGGGAAATGTAAACAAACCTAAATGAAGTTGTGGAAACATCATCAAACAGACCTTAGAACTCATTATAATTCTCCGAGGGGGGGGGGAGAAAGAAAAGAACAAGACCTTATTTGAAATAATCATAGCCACAACTTCCCAAAATTTGAGGAATATAATGGCTTTCCAAACCCAAGAATCTCAAAACAAACAAACAAATACACAACCTAAGAATCCACACAACAAACACCACACTGAGACACATAAATAACTCAAAGTTTCAAAACAAAGAGATCTGCATTTACAGAATTTAAAGAAGGAAACAGAAGAAAAGATCTTAGTGATTCTGGGTTTTGCTGAGATTTCTTGCCTAAAATGCCAGAAGCAAAGACAGCAGAAGCAATGAAAGAGATGAAAGAGAGCTTGCCAGGTTGAAAGACTGAGCACTGAGGAAGCCAAAGTACCGACTGCAAAAGAACCCTGCAAAGCAGATATCTGATAAGAGATTAATACATAGAACATAGGAATAACTCCTGCAAGGGGAAGCAAACACCCTGATTTGAAAATGTATAAAAGACATGGATGGATTTTAGGAAGATGCATCGATGCCCCGCAATCACTTAGGAAGATACTCGAGATCACTAATGATGAGGGATGTGCAACTATAACAGAATCACAGGCCTATTACTAAAACACAAAAAACAGACGATAACAAGAATCGTTAGCCAGTGGGGAAATGAGAACCGTGTGCTTGTAACATAAGATAGTACAGCCACTGGTGAAACAATGCAGAGATTCTTTGAAAGGTTAAATTACCTTTCCCATGTAACGTTCATCAACTTTTGTTCTTATAACAAAATATGTGAGGACAAATATTTTATAAAGAATGGGTAGTTATTTTGGGAAGTGGTTTTGGAGAGTCAAGGCTGAGGTGCCACATATTTTGATACTCTTGTCAGAGGCCTAAAACAGTATTGGCATCATATGGTAAAATAAGTGTTGTCTGCATGTGTATGTGTGGTCTTTTTAACACTTTCCTAAAGTAGTACATAAATACTAATTACCCTTATCTCATTTAAGACATTATCAAAGCCTCCACTTTTTTTAAACTAACTTTATTTATTTATTTATTTATTTATTTATTTAATGTTATGGCTGGTGCAGCCTGCTCTGGGGGTGGGGCTGGCACAGCATGGATGCCAGGGATCAAACCTCGATCCCTGCGGTTGCCTAAGCAGATGATTTATACCGCTGAGCTATCGCACTGGCCCCAAAAGCCTCCACTCTTAAGCACTAAATATATTGCCTTTCTGTCTCACTAATATCTTACAATAGTGAATAAACTTCGACACACTGAGCCCTGCAAGAAACTCAAAACATATCCAAACAATAGTACATAATGTTTACTAATCTCTTCCTCGTGTAAAAAATTTATCATGTCTACACCCTGTGCTCTGCATAACTACAATGAGGACAACAATATACATTGTATCAATTATTGGGAATGTATTACTAACGTGTTTTGAAACTGTCACATTATAATTTCTTATTAAAAGTAATAAAAATATTTCTTCCTTGAAATATATCCAAAACAACAGAAATTAGGAGCCTTTTTAATAATTAAGTTTATTGGCACAATATCTTTGTAATTAACTCATTGGTACCTATTAGATCTGCATGACGATCACATTCATGAGAGGGAACTTGTGCCCCCACACAGTTCTTGATGCTTCTTCCTTCCCAATCCCCTCCGCCCTTCAATTCCCTTCTGCTGGTTGCTTGCATTCATTCCTTCCTGTTCTTGCTTTTTCCCTTCTTTCCTTTACCCTCCCCTATTCATTATTTGCCTTCACATTTGAATATTTCCTTCCCTATCACCAGTATCTGGTATACATTTTGGTCTTTATTTATCCTTCTAGTTTGTCCCACTAGAGAAATACACGTGGTATTTAAACATGTACGTCTGAGTTATTGTATGTAGGACTGGATTCTTTCCCCACATCCTGTCTTTCCTCCCTTCTTCCTTTCTAGTTCACTTCTCTCTGAGCTATCTTGCTGGCCCTGAGGTACATTCACTTACCTAGAAATGTCTCATGTTCATTCTTCTTTAGGGGTGAGTAGTACTCCACCATATGAAAAATACATCTTTTGCTATCCATTTGTCAGGTGATGCACATTTTGTCTTTAGCTGAGACTTAGCTATCATTCACTGTGTTGACATATAACTTCCAGGAAGATACTCAGAAGGGGAATGGCTGGATCAAATGGGATCTTCAATTCTAGATTTTGAGAAATCTCCATACTGATGTCCACAATGTTTGTAACAAGCTGTAATCCTACCAATAGCACAAAGGAATATACTTTTCCCATAACCCCTCCAGAATTTGTTATCAGTTGATTTCTTGATAATAGCCATTCTTTCTTAGGGGAGATGGAATTTCTTTGTTAATGTTTTGAATGACAGTGATGTAGAACACTTTTTTTTTATATTTATTTATATATTTATTTATATATAATATATATATTTATATATTTATTTATATGTAAATAAATATATTTATTTGCTATTACTACTTCTTCCTCTGAGAAAGTATATTCATCTCAGATGCCCATTTTTGGATTGGATCTTAAATTTGGGCCATCTGATTTTTAAAATTTTTTATATGCTCTAAATGCTACTTCTTTGTCTTACAGACAATAGCTAAGATTTTCAAATTACATGTATTGTCTTTTAACTCCACTGGTAATTCCTTTTGCTGTGCAACTTTCTTTCTTTCTTTCTTTCTTTCTTTCTTTCTTTCTTTCTTTCTTCTTCTTTTCTTTCTTTCTTCCTTCCTTTCTTTCTTTCTTTCTTTCTTTCTTTCTTTCTTTCTTTCTTTCTTTCTTTCTTTCTTTTGTATTTTAGGGAAGGCTCTACAGGCTGCTCAAGGTCTCACTACTAGATCAGACTCATAGTTATCCACCTGTTTACAGCCTCCCAAGAGCTGGGATTACAGGTGTGCCATCATGCACAATCTCAATTGCTGTGTCAGTGTGCCCTGGGGGTGGGGCGAGCAGGGCAGGCAGGGCAGGCGAGGCAGACCACGGATCAAACCCCCGACCCCTGCACCTGCTTGCAGGAGCTTTCATCTGTTGAGCTATTTGGCCAGCAATCTGCGCAAAGGCTTTTAATAGGATGAGAACCCAAATGTCGATTCTTTGTGGTATGTCTTTGCAGTCTGGGTTTATTCACGAAATCTTGGCCTATGCCAGTGTTTTCAAATTTACCTATTTTGTCTTCTGAAAGACTTAGTGTTTCTGTTTTAATATTTACATGATCAATCTACTTTTAGTTTAGTTTAGTATCTGGTGAAAGACATGAGTCTAGTTTTAGTCTTTGGCATGTGGCAAGCCAATTTCCACAGCACTATTTATTAAAGAGGCTGTCTTCTTTTAGTAAACTTGTTAGACGCCTCTGTCAAACATGAGGTGGCTAAGCGTTTTTGGAGCTGTTTCTGAATTTTCTACTCTGTTCCATTAATATTCAGGTCTGTCCCCCCACCCCAGTACCATGTTGTTTTCATCACAGAAACTCTGAAGTATGATATTAGGTCAAGGATTGTAATGCCTCCACCTTGCCTTTGTTATCTAGGATTTCTTTTGCTGTTGAAAGGACTCTTTTAGTCTCAAATCAACTTCTGAAGTGTTTTCTCTAGTTCTTTGATGTATGCTAATAGTTTTGAATTAAATCACATTATATCTATATGTTACTTTTTCTAATCCATAGATAAGAAATATCTGCCCATATTGTGTATCTTCTTTGATCTCCTTTGAGTCCATATATATATATATATATATATATATATATATATGTTCTCCTTTGTTAGATTAATTGCTAAGTATTAATTTTGTTATATTGTGAAAGGTGTGGCTTTCCTGATTCTCTTTCAGTGCATTTGCTGTTGGTGTACAGAAATATTACTGATTTTTGAGTATTGACTTTGTGTCCAGCTACACTACTGAATTCGGTTATTAACTCTACAAGATTTTGGGATTTTATATGTAGAGTATCACATATTCTTCAGATGAATATAATTTAACTTCTTTCTTTGAAGTCCATATTCCTTTTATTTATTTTTCTTATTTAATTGCTTAGTCTAACTTTTCCAGAACTATACTGGGAAGGATTGGTGAGAGCGGACCTCTAGTCTTTTTTTAAAATTATGGCTGGTTCAGCATGTCCTGGGGGTGGGGCTGGAACAGAATGTGGTGCCAGGCATCGAGCTGCAGTCCCTGTGGTTGCCTAACCTTGCCTAAGCAAGCTCTTTAGACCACTGGGCTATCTCACCAGCCTCGTGGACTTCTTGTCTTGTTCATGATTTCAAAGTGAAACATCTCAAATTTTGACAATTTAAATTAAGCATACTCTTGGTTTATCATAGATGGCCTTTATTAAATTGAGATAACAATCCTGTATTTTAATTTTCTGTAGGGTTTTTGTCATGATTGAGAGTTGGACTTTATCAAAAGCTTTTCCTGCATCTATTGAGGTCATCATGTGATTTTTGTCTTGGATTCTATTGAAAAGATGTGTTATATTTATTGTTGTAAGTTATTGTGTTACTCATTTGTATTTATATATTGAGCCATTCTTGCATTCCTGGGATGAATTCCACTTGGTCATGATATATAGTTTTCTTGATGATTTTCTGTATTTTGTTTGCTAATAACTTGCTGAACACATTTGCATTTATGTTCATGAGAAAGATTGGCTTTTAGTTCTCTTTCTTGGATGGGTACTTCTATGTTTTTTATATCAGGGTAGTACTTGCCTTTAAGAACACCTTGGGAACATTACTTCTCTTCCAATTGCATTGGAGATGCATCAGTAGGGGCACTAAATACTCGCTAAATATTTTGTTTAGTACAATAGTGAATCTACCAGGAGTTGGAATTTTCTTTCTTGGTAAATTTTCAATTGCATTGAATGGTTTTTAGATTACTTGGAATTTTCATAACTTGTTAATTCAATTTTGGCATTTCTTATTAATCTAGAAATGTAGCAGTTTTTTTCTGTGTTTTCCATTTTATTAGAGTACAGGTTCTTGAAGTGATAGTCTTCTGGATTTGCACTGGATCCATTTTGATTTTACCCTTTGCATTCCTAATTATATGAATTTGAATCTTTTCTTTGCCTTTTGATAAGGTTAGCTAATGGTGTGTCACTTTTATTTACTCTTTCAAAGAACCAACTCTTCGATTTATTGATCCTTTGCATTCTTTTCTTAGTCTCAATTGCATTAATTTCTGTTATTATGATCTTCTCCTTTGTATGAGCTTTATTTGCTTTGTTCTTTTTTCCCCAGAAGTTTGAGGATCAACATTAGATTGCTTGTTTGAACCCATCTTGTTGCTCTGATGTAAGATTTCACAGCAGTATGTTTTCTTCTTGGGACCGCTTTCATTGTATCCCTTAAGTTCTATCATGTTGTATTAGCATTACGATTCAATTGTAGAATTTGTCTCATGTTGTCTTTAATTTCATATGTGATCTATTGGTTCTTCAGTGAGGTATTACTTAATTCCCATATATTTTTGTAGCTTTTTAGCTTATTTTTCCATTGATTTCCAGTTTTATTACATTTATTATATTATTATCAAATCACAGTATAATTTCAATTCCTTTACCTTTACCTAAATATTCTCTATGAACTTCTATGGGACCTACTTTTTTATATTCAATATTTGAGATTTTATTGGTTGTGTTGAGGATCAGAACATGATTCACTTTGTACACAATTCTTAACGCACATACTAAAAAATCCAGGGATCGTTTTTCAGTTATTCCAGTGACTTTCCAGCTTCAAATTTAGGGGCAAATTTTCTGTAAGAGGATTAAGTACCAGTATCTTCAAATGTAGACAAATGTTACTTAAGTCCCACCAACTCACAATTTTGTGTCACATACACTACATACTCAAATTTTTGATCTTTCACAGCACATTAATAAAATGAAGCAAACCAGACTACCACTACCAAAGATGTTATAGAGTGCCCACAATTTTGACAGGGCAACAATTAGGAAGTAGTGTTCTTTAGAAAAAAAATCTACTAAAAACAAGGGAATAGAACTCATTTAAAGTATTCAAGACATATTAAATGCATGACTGCAATTCCAAATTGCCACTTAGTATGCTTTGTATTGCAGGATATAAAACTAACCCCCACCTATGGAATGTTAAGCTGACACCCAAGACAGTCAAAGCCTGCCATAATTCAATATCCCCACTATTTCTGGTTGTACCAAAAAAATAAACAACCAGAGAATGATTTCACCTCTAAAGAAAAATCATTTACACTTAAAAAATGCGATGAGGTGGGATTCCCTCCTTTTTAAAAATGTTTCTAGAGCTACTAAAAAACTTGCATTTACAAAATAATTGATAAAAATATTCCCTTGGATTGTACAAGGGAGACAGGGAGCACTGATAAGACGTGGTGTGTGATTAATCAGACTTGGCTTCTTTCTCCTCTGCTTCATCAGAGGCTGCACTCTCATTTTTAGTGTCTCCATTTTCTGCAGGTAAATCTTCCTTGATTTCTTGATTAGACATTTCAGCCTGTTTTCCCTTGGCTCCCCTTTTCCCTTTTGCTTTCACTTTTCTGTCTGAAGATTTATCCTTTTCCGCTGCCTTTTTTGGCTTAGTTTCCACTTTAGCTGAACAGGTTTAGCCGACAACCTCGCCGATCTCCTCTTGGGCTCCTCCTTCACCGACCCTTCAGCCGAACTAACCTTCCTCTTGGGCATCTTGACGACGCGGCGCGTGCGGAAGCTGCGGTTCGAGGCGCACGGGAGCCTCGCCGAGCTATGCAGCTCAACCGCTGCCGTTCCTCCCACCTCTAGAGCAGCTGGGACCCAATGTGGAGCCTACTTTTTTATGTAATGATTGGCTCAGCTCCCCCTGGGGTTGGGGCTGGCACAGCACGTGGTGCTAGGGATCATATGTAGTCACTGTGGTGGCCTAAGCTTGCCTAAGCAGGTGCTTTAGACTGCTGAGCTACCTTGCCAGCCCTATGGGGTTATTTTGAAGAATGCACGTTGTTCAGCAGAAAAGAAGATATATTCTGATGTGGGGCACAATGCCCTGTGAAGATTTGCCAAGTCCACTTGTTACAGGCGTTTACTTCTGAGATCTCTTTGCTGAGTTTTGTCTAGTTCTGTGAATTTGTGAGATCTGGGCATCAAAGTCCTTCATTAAAATGATTTTGATTCTTACTTGGTTTTTTACATCTGTTAATATTTGTTTTATGTGGTTGGGCACACTGGTACTTGATGCATATATATTTATGCTTACTGTATCTTATGCTTGGACTGTTCTTTCACAATTATGCAGTGACCTCTTTGTCTCTTTTGATCAGTGCTGGTTTATAATTTACACTGTCTTCAGTAGAACAGCAACCCCTGATTTTTTCTGGGTTTCTGTCACATGAGGCATTATTTCCTATCCTCAGACCTTTAATCTGTGAACTTCTTTGTGAGTTAAATATGTTTCGTATATGTAGCATATTGTTGGGTCTTATTTGTCGATCTACTCGGAAAATCGTTCTTTTTTGAGGGGTGATTTGAGATCATTTATATTGATGGTTATAACTGATATTATTTTCTTTTATTATTTTCTTGTTGTTGCTACACTGTCTTTCAATTCTGTTTCACTGCTTCCTCTAAGCAGCAGTGGCTTCTTTCTATTGGTGTTTTTCTAATTTTGCCTTCCTTACCTTTTTTCTAAAGTACAGAAAGATTTAGGAGACTTTTGTCATTTGTTCTTTGTCATGTAAGTATTTTATTTCTTTTTTTTTCATTTTTTAAAAAATTTTATTTTTCTTGTTTCAGAACCTTTGTTTGTTTATTCACTCATTTTCTATGCCCGGCTCAGCCCACCCCGAGGGCAGGGCTGGCGCAGCATGTGGTGCCGGGGATCGAACCGCGGTCCCTGCAGCTGCCTAAGCTTTCCTAAGCAGGTGCTTTAGACCACTGAGCCATCCCGCTGGGTCCCAGTATTTTATTTCTTGATAAATTTTGAAACATACTTTTGCAGGTGCCACCAAACTAGTTTGGAAGTCGTTTTCTTTTGGAGCATGAAATACCTCACTCCAACTTCTCCTTGATTTTAGGGTGTGTAATAAGAAGTCTGATATGATTCTGATGAGCTTTCCCATGATCTGTTTCTTTTAACAGTTTTATATTCTGTTCTTGTGCTGAATTTCTGGGATTTTAAATATTACATACATTAATGTACATATATTTTGGTCATGGCTAATTGAAGTTCTTTGTCTTTCACTTATTTGTATGTGAAATTATTTATTGATATTTGCAAAGTTTTCTGCCATTAATTCTTTTTTTTTCCCATGTATAGACTCCTTAATAAAACTAAGACTGGAAATTCCATTCAAAGCAGCTATGCCCCTACTGGGAATTTTCCCAGAAGAACTGAAAACATCATAACATAGTAATGGTTGTCTACCTGTGTTCATAGCAGCACAATTTATGATAGCTAAGTCTTGGAAAGAATAAAAATACCCATCATCTGAAGAATGATTGAAGAAGATGTGGTATTTTTGTACAATGGAATATTACTCAGCTATAAAGAATGACAAACTAGAAGCCTTCATATATAAGTGGATGTGTCTTGAATATATACTCATAACTAAAATAAACCAGACCTACATGTGTAAATATCATATAGTCTCCCTAGTGTAAGAACCTAAAATAAGAAATAAAAATGGAAAGGTATAACTTTGCCATTACTTCTGTGAAGAGGTTTTTAATGCTTGAGCTAGCTATAGTTTTTCTACTAACTGCAATCAGTATTAAGTTGTTTTTTTTTGCTTCTTCTTGAAGGTGTTGTACTGACTATTTATAGTACCTTGCTATTTGTAAGATGTCATTCTTTTTGTGGTCCCCAACTGCAATCATTTTTTTAACTAACTGTAATCTTGTCTTCTGGATCTGATATTCTATCCTCATATGCATTCAATCAAATGTATGTAATTTCAATGGAATTTTTAATTTCCTGAATATCAGTTTTTTATCTGTTTTGTGGCTTCTATTTCTTTCATATATTAGACATTTATGGTTTCTGTCATTTTCTAAAGCTCCTCTATTTTTATGCCTCTATTGTAGAATGTTGGATATGTCTTTTATTTTGATCATCATTTCTCTTTTTGTAGCCTGAGAAATTAGTATTTTTATAGCCATATCCTTGTGTGTGTATGTGTGTGTGTGTGTGTGTGTGTGTGTGTGTGTGTGTGTGTGTGTGTATTCTGCTGCTGCTGCTGTCATTTCAGAAAGATTTAGTGTGTGGCCTCAATTTCCTCTTTGTCGTTGCATTCTGAATTTTCCTGGGTGCTCTGCAGGCCTGGGGTTGCATTTGGATGTGGCCTCTTGTCATCTCATATGTCTTGTCTTCTGTGTTGGCCCTTGTAGCTTTCTTACGGCAAACAACTTTATCCCTAGTACTGATTCTTCCCTAGAAAATTTCTGTTTCTCAAAACTGTCTTCTATCTGAATGTAGCTCTTGGTCTTTCTGTCTTTGTTAAAAACCTACCTTCACAATTTATTAACACTGGTGATTTAATATTTATTTGACTCAGTATCCTATCTTCTGCTACTGGACTACAACAATTGTTATTATCCCAAGCAATCTCAATGTTGCTATGTGAAGAATAAAATCTGACTACAAAATGTATAACATCTTGCCTAAAGTACTACAGTTAGCAATACCAATATTATGTAGCACAACCTACGAACTGACATACTATGGAAATTATTAATTTGGTATCTTTAAAGTTAGGATCAGGTTATACAGTTATATAATAAAATCTAACATATGCAGTAAGGTGTTATGTAAATCTCCCCTTCATAAATTAATTTTAGCATGTTTGAGTAGTATTCAAAGGGGGTAATGAAGGCTTGTGAGATAGCTCAGTGGATTAAATGCCTGATTAGGCACTCACAGTGAGTGCAGCTTGATCCTTGGCACCGCATGCTGCACTGATTCCACTCCTGGCTGCACTGAGCCAGTCACCAAGACTGAGCATGATGGTCCATGCCTATAACCCTAGGGCTAGGAAGGCTGAAGACAGGGCGATCACTACAAGTCCTAGCTGCATAGTGAGAACCTGTACCAAATACATTTTTTAAAAAAGAAAAAAAAAAAAGGAGTGTGGAATAGTGGACAGAAAAGAGGTGAATGAGGAGACTTGTCGTAGAAGCAAGACTATTATGTTTAGGATGATCACCCAACATTTGGGAGGCTGGACAATAGTGAAGGAGTGAAAGAATGCAAGACAATCTGGAAGCAAACCAGAAAGGGTAGAGACAATATTCATTCACATGAAACTATCACAAAATCAATAGAGATAATTGAGGGAAAGGAGAAAGATGAATAGAAGCAAAGAACGACCCAGGTGAGAAATCTAATTAGTCAAAAGAGAAAACCAACAAAAAGAAAGCAAGAGCAGCAAACAAGTACAATAAGACAAACAAAAACAAAACAAAACAAAACAAGGGAAAAACACCCCTTCTCGGTTAGCCAAAGAAAGTGAAACTAATTAAACAGAAAGGTAATAAAATTCTTCAGATGTCCACAGTTGAATAATAATGCTCAAGTTGACTCCCAGAGATGTGGTAGGTTTGCAGTAGAATTTGCACTAGCTGCGGTGGTGATTTTGTCCTCTGGATGTGGAGCTAAGACTGGTCTTCAGCTCCGATGTTTTGAATGTTGTGCTTACCGTGTTTGTCTGTGGTACTATCCCAGTTGCTGCAACACAATTGGGTTGCATAAGACCAGGAATTGCTCCAAGACTCATTACCAGTTGTCTTCTTCTGGCATATACACAGCTTCCCTTATTCCACACCAGTAGCTCATCTCACTCATTGATTGGTTGATGAGATAAACGTCCTTGTGTCACTGTAGGACAAGGATGCTTCCCTGCTTATGCTGCTGTGTCAAGGTTGCTCTTCTTGTCCCAGAAGAACAGGTCTTTTCTCCTCCTCTGTATTTAGGGTTAAAAATAACTTTTGGCAACCATGTGAGCAATCTGGGTGGTTGGAACTTTTTAAAAAATTAATTAATTAAATTATTTATTTATTTATTTGTTTAAAAAACATGATAGTAGTATATTCCTAACAATCGATACAGTACATATTGTTGTCCTTGTAATAGTTATACAGAGCACAAGGTGAAGACATGATAATTTTTCTAATCAATGTTAGTACAAAAAATTTCTTCTCATTGAACTAAGGGAAAGTAGTTGTAGTATTCCATATTCACAATGGATTAGTGCAGAACTGTCAATGTCAGAAGCTGTTGATTTAAGCCTTTTACAGCTCAGCATACTAATGTACCTTCATATTTTATGCCTCATGATTAAACTTTTCTTCTGGGAGGTTAAGGTCAAGTTCAAGTAAGACCTGCATAACAAAACATGTAACTTTTTTCTCTTCCAAGGTCAGTCAAATACTCTCAGGATTTGCTTTGAAACCATGTACAGTACTTTGTGGAAGTAGTGTCAGTACAGCCATCTGGATGAGTCATGGCCATTACTTGACCAGTTTGCTCTCTGTGAAAGCCTGAGGAAATATTTTCTCTCTAGGTGACTCTCCTTTAGTATATTATACATCATCAGTCCATTTCCTCTGTCGTCCCATAATCTCCTTGAACAGAAAATTCTGGGAAACCACTGAGTTACAGGATGCTATAGCACAGGTTCTCTTATGTCCTGAATCCTCACTGATCTTGAAAGGCTAGGGCCAAAATATTGGCAATCCTTGTAGCTCTTCTTTTCTTTAATTTTTGGTCCATAAACTTACATTTTTAAGCCTCCAGAAGAGAAGCTTTGTGATACTATTACTTTATAACATAGGTAACTTGAGCTTAACATGACTGTCTTTCTAAATATCAAATATGTTACACTTAACTTGGGATCCGTATTTTCCAGCAATCATTTATATTCTAATAAATGCCTATACGATGTGATAAAATCAGTTTTAAATTTTACACAGACATTTAGAAATCTAAGCATATATAAAATTGTAGCTGGTCAAACTGACGACATTTTTTCTGGTCTCTTACTCTCATTTAATACACTTTTTGTTTTCTTGTAAATCAATCATTTACTTCAGAGAGAGTATAGCAGTAACTACAATTACATTAGATGCAGCACAAATCTAAAAGACAAGAATGACAAACATTCTAAGCATAATTTTAGCATACTCACTGCTATTCTCAGTGTGAAAAATATTTCAGTGGTTCCCAGGACTATTATCTAACACATCCTGTATATAAATGCATGGTTTTGCTCCTCCCATGTTTCCTATCTCTTCTGCTTTCAGTCACTTTGTTGTTTAATGATTAAATGGTTTCCATTCAGCTGTGTTATGCCTTTCCATTTTTATTTCTTCTTTTGAGATCTTACACTAGGGAGACTGTATGATATTTACACATATAGGTCTCATTTATTTCACTAATGTGTATACGTTTAAGATACATCCACTTATATATGAAGTCCAACTTATTATTCTTTATAGCTGAGTAATATAACATTGTACAAAAATACTACATTTTTTCAGCCATGCTTCAAATGATGGGCATTTTGGTTGTTTCCAAGATACGCTCTCACAAATTGTGCTGCTATGAACATAGATGAACAAACATTACTATGATATTATGTTTTCTGGGAAAATTCCCAGAAGGGGGATGGATGGATTGAATGGAATTTCTAGTTCTAGTGTTTTAAGGTGTCTCCACACTGCTTTCCATAATGATTGCACCAATCTGCATTCCCACCAGCAGTGGAGAAGTGTTTTTTTT
>PVJA010026977.1:0-29084 GCA_004027025.1 Myocastor coypus | reverse complement strand
TTTTTTTTTTTTTTTTTTTTTTTTTTTTTTTTTTTTTTTTTTTTTTTTTTTTTTTTTTTTTTTTTTTTTTTTTTTTTTTTTTTTTTTTTTTTTTTTTTGTCTTTTTGAGACAGGGTCTCGCTATGCAGCTTAGGCTGGCCTTGAGCTCACTTTTGTAGCCCAGGCTGCTCTCGAACTCGCACCGATCCTCTTGCCTGAGCCTCCAAAGTGCTGTGATTACAGGCGTGCACCACCACACCCGGCTGTTACATCTTGTTAATGAGTTGATTCCTTAGTTATTATGAAGTGTTTATCTTTAAGCCTGATAAGTTTCCTTGCTGTGATGTCTATTTTTTCTGAAGCCAACAAGATTACTCCTACTTCTCATTAGCATTGTCATAGTACATATTTTGTCACCTTTACATTTTGTTTTATGGAAAAAAGGTAAAACAAAATTTCATGACAAAATAATAGAATAATAATATTTAATACCGTATATATTGTTATTTTTAAAGTAGTTGCTCAGGGTACACATTATTAGCATAAAAATTTCTCCAGTGGATATTAGCATGAACATTCTTTTTTAATGAACTAAGAGACACTAATAGTATAACTGAATTGCAATTGAGTGACTTGCGAAAGTATAAGATCTTATTTCTGTATCTACTATGAAAATTTCCACCTGTTTTCTCTGAAAACTGAGTGATAAGGCTTTGATAAAAATCCTCCCTCAGAGTAGGTCTTTTATATGAAAAAAATTTGGAGAAATATTGCATAATGATTACTCCCTTCTATTCCCTGCCAGAACTCTAAAGGCATCTTTGCGAGATCTTCAATACCTGGTAGCATTCTTGGAAGTAGAGATTGTCAAAGTATGGTGACTATATTAAGACTAAGACTTTCAGGGATTCTTCATTATCACTCTAGTCAGTGCTAAACTGTAGCATTTTGGAAAAATTATCACTGAGTGTTCTCTTCAATTCACAGTGCCAGTACCTTTTGCATAACATAGATTATTTTGTCTGTCTCCAGATTTCATGGTGGCTTTTTTCCCATCCAAGAAAAATCATTCATTCTCAGTTTTTGCAGGTTTTGATCATAAGAGCTAGAGTGATAATTTCCCACCTTGGTAGAGTGGAAGCTGGAAACCTCCCTAGTATTTTAAAAATCATTATCTTGCTCTCTTTCTCCATTCAATCTGACAATCCTTTCCTCCTGTTTTTTTTATCATAGCCTCAGGCAGAGGTGTGTTTGCTTTTAGGACATGGATTTATCCTCTGTGTCACAGCTATATGCCTCTTGGAATGCACAGTGCTGAGAGATGGTAAAGCACAATCTCATTAAATCTGTCTATTTCTTGCAACCAATCCATAAAATGAAGTCTGCTTCAATTGAGCCTTGGTGAAACATTTTTTATTTACATTCTCCCAGAGATTCCATGAGTTTTCTTTTATTTTACTTTCCACTGGGAATTCTCCAGAATACCAGACAAATTGTATAAACCCAACTGACACTCAAGTTTAAATTTCTTTTAGAGACCTGAAGACCTTTAAAAGCAAGACTAGTGAGTGAAGAAGCTAAACATCTATCTTAAATATTTCTGAGAGGATATGAAGTCTTGAACAGGTCAGATGACAGCAGTATAGATTTATAATGAGAAATGTGTCAGGAGACAATCCAGGAGTGAGTAGGGCAATGTTTAGCAATACATCTAAATTAGGCTTTTTTAAATGGTCATAAATGGTGTGTTATATTTATACATCCTGGTCTAAAGATGGCTGTCCCACTTACCCTTATCCCTTTTATTAGGAAAGAGAGAGAAGTTCTCCGATAAGCAGGTTGTCAAACAGTGTGGTTTACTGTACAAGTGGTTTATTGGTAGATAATGCCTATGAAAAATAAAAGGGCATGAAGCAGAATAAGACAAAGAAGATTATCAGACTGTAAAGGAGATCTGCCAAAGTTTTGGCCAACCCATTAAGGAGTTTTTAAACAAAGACTGAGTTTTACATTAGGCAGAAATCTTTGAGAAAAGATTTGAGTCTTACATTAGGCAGAAATGTCCAGATTCTAGTTTCCGTATCATGATGGATTGATCTTTATTTGGAAAATTTGAGGAAAGAGTAAAAATTGATCCAAATGTTGCAGTCAATCCTGGAGACACTATGACAGAAGGTGTCAGCTAGCTGCTCCTTTCACAGCTGAATGGCAAGCTCTTTCTTTTTCTTTTCTTTCTGTGTGATCCTGGGATCAGACTCATGGCCTCAACATCTACTAGGCAAGCACCCTACCTTGGAGCTATATGCCCAGCCTAGGAAGTTTTCCCTTTGAGAGACTTGGGTGATGTACTTCCATGATTGCTACCAAATGATTTTTAGTCACGTTGCTTATCAACCTGCACGAGCATTTCTTAAATACTTACTCTGTATAAATTACTCTACTAGGCTCTGCTAATTCAAGGAACTAGAAGACATATGTTTATCCATTATTCTCTCTCCTTCTTCACTTACTCGATTTTCATTTGTGAACACAATACCTGAGACTAGGTAAGATAGGAAAAGAGGAGATTTATTTCGACTCATACTTCTGAACCAAGGGTGAAATGCTGGTTTTGTGGTGGCTTTCTTGTTACTCCAGGCTTAAGACAACATAGAGTATCATATGCCAAGGGATACAGATTATGCAAGAAACCTAGCATTATCCCCTAATCTGTGTGCATTTTCTTTTTTCTTATTCTCCCATGTATTAGTTACTTTTTTGCTCATTGCTGGGACAAATACCCGACACTCAAAATGAAGGAAGGAAAGGTTTATTTAGCTCACAGTTTATGGAGGTTTCAGTCCATATTCGGCTGGCCCAAGGCTGAGTGGAACAGAGCAGAGAGCATCCAGTTCATGGCGGAGGAACAGCAACAAAATGGCGGCAGAGGTAGCCAACCAAACACGGCAGCAGAGAAACAGCAACAGCCCGAGTCTGTCTCTCTGTCTCTCTGTCTCTCTTTATATTACATTCAGGCTCTCTGCCTTAGCCCCCACCTTAGGCTACACCCATAATCCCAGGGATCATGGATCAAGTCTGAAACTCTAGAAGTCTCTGCCCAATGACTACATGAGGCTTTAGGGGGACAACTAGACATAAACCATAACATCCCATCTCTGTTTTTGCTTCCCTTTCCTAACTTTGACCTAAACAACCTTCCACATGAGTAATGCATGCATAAAGTATGTATGCTTCTCCTTTATACTACAAAGGAGAATTCTGTAACAATTAGGTTACCACCATTAGCTTAGGAGCTAGAAGCTAAAGCAAGATGCTGAGCTCAGGAAAACTGAAGTGGTCTAAGCTAATTTGGATGCCATCTTTACTAGAGTATGTCCTCCTAACTTCATTTTAATGCATTTCCATGTTAAAGGTTTCACATGTTGTTATGACAGTTTACAATTTCTGTGGCAATCCCAGAGGTAGCCAAATATGGTAAAAATGATTACATTCTTGTCAGTTTTCTGGATAAATTATAAATATCTCACAAGTTTATTAATTAATCTAACTTTTCCCATCCTAAGAAAACAATTAACATCACTTCTTTTCCTTGCTTTTGGGAGAAATGATCAGAGAGCTCTACTCCTGGTTCCATACTCCACTGCTCACAAAAGAAAATCCTACTTTACTGTTCGACTGCTTCCTGCTATGGTTACTCGTTCTTCCATGGAGGGTTAAAGAACTGATATTTGACTCTATAAAAATTGATTAACACTAGCCAAACTGGCTTATATAGCAGAGTCATTCTTGAAAAAACCTATTAAACCATAAGTCCATTGGATACATAACTAAACTAATCCATCCATGAGAATAAAGCCATATTTTAAATTTAAAGTTTTTACCTGGTCCCAAAATGTTACATTTAATAATTGGACTTAGATTTTTGACATGAACTTTAGAGAAAACAAACCATATTCAAACCATAACATTTACCTTGCTGTGTACCACAGAGCTCCAGTGCACTCTGGTTTTCATTTGGATGTGACCAAAGGATAGCCCTGGCAACTGACTGAAAAGAAAATAACAAAGAGGAAAATTTTTCCCCTGAACTGCTTTTTATGAGGTCACCTTGGGTTGTTGCTTCCCTTGCCCAAATACTACTTTCCTTTTCAAGACCCTTCAGCATAATTTTCTCTTTCTTTCTAAGCTCCAGTAACCTCTTTATCTATTGATATCTTCCAGGATAGAAATAAACATAGTGACAGCTCTTAACAGTACAAATAGGTCCCTGCACTATCCCTTGTGTTTTCCTTATACTCTATGCAAACCTTTGTTGACATATCCTTTGTAAATCAAACTACCTCAGATTATCTTAGTTAGAATGTGTCATCTGTTTTCAGTTGGGACCCTGCCTCATGTATTTGTTTCTGTTCTTTTATATGCATATGTCATTTCTACCTAATTAGTTGTATATAAGCAACTTGAGGCAGAAGCTATAACTTACACTAGATTTTGAATAAACAAACATCTTTTATACAGTACAGTTTCTCTCCTATGAGTGCTTATTTTTTGATTCATTCAGCTAAAGATGCATTTAGGGTCTATGCTTTAGGTCATGTACTGTGTACATTACTTATTGCATAAAGGGATGCTAGTCTAGATTTCAAGGAGAAACTTAAAAGTATAAAGTATAGTTAAGCAATAAATGGGCTGGAATTCAATTATATCCAGTGAGCCATGAATATATTGTTGAGCATGTAATTTTTTAACCTAGGAAGAAAGCAAAAATTGCTGAAAAACTGACACTTGAAATGGGTTTCACAGAGGTATTTATCTGAAAGGAAGAATGAATGTATGGTTAATGTTCAGTTTTCATGTCACTCAAGAATAGCATAAAAGCACTTGCCTTGCAAATGCAAGCACAGGGTCCTGAGTTCAATCCCTGTACTGGAAAAAAAATAATGGCATAAAGAGAAAGACAAACTTGAGAAAGTTTACAGAGGCTAGATCATAAGGTCTACTACTCTAGGTTAAGGAGCTTCAATGTCACTTTTTGACCATGTGGAGCTACTGAGAAGTATCTTTTTGGAGGAGCGAGAGGTCCAGGTGTGCATTTTAGAAAAATAGTCTAACCTGGATTGTTGGACTATCCTGGAGGGCAAATTGGAGAAAAGCAAGACTCACAATGAGTTAATTTAGACAGATAGCTCAATAATGGAGGAAAAGCCTGGGCTGGTGGTACATGTCTATAATCTGAGCACCATGGGGGTTAAATTAGGAGGAGATGAGAGCTCAAGCCTGGATAGGGCTACTTAGTGAGTTCAAGGCTGATCTGGACTACATAACAACGTCTTGCTTCCAACAGAACAAGAATAACAAATATATAGAATTGAGGAATTTTGTACTAAAAGAGTAGGAAATAATAATGGTTGACAAAATATAGGGAGCAATGCAGACTAATTTGGAGGTGTAGATTGCATCATTAGGATCATAGGAAAGTACTATTTCAGGAAGAAACTTTCACTTATAAATATTTTAATGTCTAGAGAACAATAAACTCATTATTAATTGTCTTATGGTGATCTGAAGGTAAATGCTCTATCCTAATAGAGACCAAACAGTAATATATTAGTGTATATTATTGCTTTAAAATGGAAAGAATGAATTATCAGTGCTTCAAATTTACTGCATAGCTATTTAGTAAAACCAGTTTTTTTTCAAGGAAAGTATCCTATGGGAAAGGAACTTTATGGAAATAATATGTAAATAAGCTATTACTTTGTGATTTTGCTTATATCTACTTTCCATCATGCATGATTGCAAATTTGTTTCTACCAAGGAGTCCATCGTTCTTTTTATTATTGGTGGCTTAGATATTTTTCCTCTTCATGAAAACAAAGGCTATGTAGCCTGGAGGAAAGAAATTGAAAGCAATAGCACTTCCTTTGAAAAAGTACTGCATTTAAAGCTTACCATGTAAAATAACACTGTTGAAAGTTTTGATATCCACTTGAGTTTTTTCCTGTTGCTAACTTATTCATGCAGTTCTTGGTGATGTTAATGATAATCATTGTGTACTTTTCAAGAAGAGAATAAATTACCCTAAAAATAACTCTGGAAAATATCTCAGAGTTAGTCCTTGAGAAAGGCTACAATGAAAATAATTCATTTTGCCCCTTATTCCCTTGTTTTTTGTCCTTATTCTCATCAAAACTAAACAGTAAGAAGTGGCAAGTATTTTACCATAAGAAATGCAGTTTGAAACATCAAGTACAGAAAAGTAAAGGATATAATAGGTATTTCATTTAAAACATATACATGGAAATATGAATGCAAAAACATGCAACTTAAGATATAAAATAAATGCAAATGAAACCAACAATAAAATTGCAATTCATCCATTTACAGATTATAAAATTTTAATGCCTACCTTTAAAGTTGAATGAATTAACCTACCTCTTGATTGAAATCAGTATAAATTGTCACAAATTTACTCTAGAGCAAAATAAATATCTGTATTATGATATTTTAAAATATTCATTGTCATTGAGCTATCAATTTTCCTTCTAAAAATGTATCCCAGAGAAATTAAGGTACATTTCTATTAGGATTTAGCCAAAGTATAGTACTTGCAGTGTAATGTATGATAGTGAAGTTGAGGGGCTAAATATGACATAAATTCATTTAAATCTATTTATCTAAATTCTATGATATATGTACATGTCTAATGTAATGTATGATAGTGAAGTTGAGGGGCTAAATATGACATAAATTCATTTGAATCTATTTATCTAAAAATCTATGATATATGTACATATCTAAGGCATTAGACTATCTATAAATATACACACATGCGTATTTATGTGTGTGTATATATATATATATATATATATATATATATATGTATGTATGTATACACACACATATAAATTTAATTAAGGCTTTCTAAAATCTATGATAGTGTATGTCTCAGTTACTTTTTTCTCATTGTTGGGACAAAATACCCAATACTCACAATTAGGGAAGGAAAAGTATATTTAGCTTACAGTTTGTAGAGGTTTCAGTCCATCCTGAGCTGACTCCAAAGCAGAGTGGCACATGGGAGAAGGTAACAGTTTGTAACTGTGGAAGACAGCAAAAGCAGCAAGAAAGCACTAGAACAAAAACAAGTCCAAAATTCAGCAGGGCCAACGTTAAGTCTTGTATTCCACATGCAATATCTAAGACAAATCTGGCATGAACTGTGATGGCTCCAGCTCTATGGCACTTCTGGGTGTAGTAGTTCACATGGCTTCTCTTAGGTCTGCTTTGCTTTCTCTTTGTAGCTTCCCTTAAACAATCCACATCCTTGGTTTTTCCAAAGTTCTGGGTTTTCCACTGTACCTTTGACTCACACTCATAGCTTCACACATTGCACTCTCAGCAGCACACTGCCTGGCCTCCCATGCATTCTAAAATGTAGGTGGAAGCCTTTTTACCTTCAGAACTCTTGCATTGTGCATGTGCCAAAAACCAGTGCCATGTGGATAATGCCAAGATCTGCTGCCAGCTGGAGCAGTAGGCCAGATTTATTTTGAGAATCTAGAGCAGTGTCCAGTATGATGATTTAAAATGTGAGTTTGAGGGTCAGTGAGATAGATTAGTAGCATAAATGCCCACCTGGCAAGCACAAAGTCCCGACTTCAATTCCTGGTACCTCAATCAATCAATCAATCATTCAATCAATCAATCAATCAATCAAATAAATAAATAAATAAATAGTGAGCTTGGCCAGTTTTCCTCTCTCTTGGCTGTAGGGGCCGAGTGTGCAGATCACTGGGCACTCTCAATCCAATTCTGAGAGACATTCCTTATGTTGCTGCCATTCTGGGACCTGACGTGGCTGCTGCTGCCATTGTAAACATGGCATTCTGTAACCTTCTTAAGGCAGTCTTCCACCTTTGCTGTTTTCTGGCTGTAAAGCATGGAGGCTTGCTGCTTGTTGTTACGCCCTCAGGCCATTTTAAAAATATTTTCCTGTTCCTTCACAGCAAATCATCTCTATCTTTGTAGTTCACCATTATACTAAAGCTTCATATCTGGCCAAACTCACATTTTATTTTGTTTGTTTATTTTTTGTGGTACCAGGGATTGAATTTAGGACTTTATGCTTGCCAGGCAAGCATTTATGCCACTGGTCTATCTCCCTGGTCTTCAAGCTCACATTTTAAATCATCCTACTAGACTCTTTGCTCTTGATTCTCAACATAAATCTGGCCCAAATCCCTCAACAGTGGTAATGCCACTACCTCAACACTCAACTGCCTTAAAATTTCTTCTGCCAGATTAATTAGTCCTCCATCTTATATCTCAGTGTCAGCCAAAGTCTCTTGACATGAGAAAAAAAACACCCCCAAACCAAAAATCATATTCTGTAGGAATTAAAGTTTGAATCACTCATCTCACTTTCCTAGAAAGATTATCACCCAGCTTTCATGTCAACAAATGATAACAGTACATGTAATATGTGCTGGAAGCAGGTAGGTGTGACATTCAACAGTCCTCACTATCAGCTATATATTTAGCTGATCATTTAACATCTTTATGCATTTTCCTTTGACTCATTTGATTATGGCAATCTCCCAAACTTTCTGTGATTACCTTGAGAGTTTTGTGGGATACTGGTCATGTATTCCGCAGACTGTTTCTAAATTTGAGTTTGCTTGATATTTTTCTTATTATTACACTGGGGTTATAAAGTTGTGGGATTTTAAAAGGAAAGTCACAAAGGTAGGGTATAGTTACCACATAGTACCACAAGTACACACTATTGACATAATACAGTGTGTGTGCATGCTATCGACATTGCTGTCAAGATTAAACTTAATCTGGCTGAGCTAGTATTTGATAGTTTTCTCTACAGTCAAATTAGTCACTTATTTTCTACCTTCCAATCTGTACTTCTTGGAAAAGTCACTATTCATCCCTTTCTTAGTTAGTGAAGAGTTGTGGCCTACCTGTTTTAGCGCACAGTATCTATAAATTACCTGGAAGTCTCCTTCATACGAGAGTTATCTGTTCACTTTCATTGATTGATTGATTAGTTCATTCATTCATTTGTTCATTCAGTAGTTTGTTTATAGCAGTATGTTCTCATGAATATTTGTTGAGTTGTATTTCAGTGGTACTTTCTATATTTTGATGCCAAAATTGTTCCATGCTTGACTACTGGGATTTCTTTGGATTGGCTGTTCTGTCCTTTGATATGATCTGCCAATGTGATTAGGGTCATTTTACATAGTTCAGGAAAGTCTTGAATTCACTACATAGCCCAGGCTGGGCTCAAACTGGTGGTGATCTTCTTGCCCCTATCTCCTGAGTACTGGCAATACGGGTGTGTGTCCTCGTGCCTGGCCTGTTTTAATGTCACCTTTTAATTTCTTCCTTACTTTCTAGACTTATAAAATATTCCTAACTCATTTGGCATAATTTCATGCCTTTGTTTTAGGATTACAAGTTTTTGCAAGGAACTTTGATTTCATTTATTAGAGATTGTCTAGAACTGAAGATCTTAGTGCTGTACATGCTCATGGCTATTAGGGGAAGTTTTGCTTATAGTGTTTAATAATGTTGACAGAGGAAAAATTATGTGTGCATTTAGAAACATGTGAGTATATACATAATTTTGTTTTGTTTTGTTTTTTTTCAGTGCTGTCGATTGAACCCAGGGCCATGCACGTGCTAGGCATGCTTATCACTGATTTATGTTGACTGTACCACGTAAGTCAAATATTTTTCTATATGACTATTTATATCTATACTAAATTAAACATGAGTTCACAGTGATGTCTCTAATTGTAATCCTCTTCCATGTAGATCATTCCAGACTTCTCCACTTGCATATGTGTATTATTCAATTAAATGGTGAGAAAACTGGTTCCCAACATCCATCATACATTTTATCTACTATTATGATATAATATACATATTGTTATGGATTTTATTTTTGGTAGTACTAGATATTAAACCCGCAGAGTGTTAAACTATACTCCATGTCCTTCTAAAATTTTTTCTGAGATAAGGTCTCATTAATTTTCCCAGGCTGGCTTCAAACTTGAGTGGATGGGTTTATAGAGGTTCAGTTCCTCGGCTTTTTATAATTTTAATGTGTGTGTTTCCAAAATTCATGTATTAAAACATAAAACTAAGAGCCGGGTGTGGTGGCGCACGCCTGTAATCCCAGCACTCGGGAGGCTGAGGCAGGAGGATCGGTGCGAGTTCGAGACCAGCCTGGGCTACAAAAGTGAGCTCAGGACCAGCCTCAACTGCATAGCCAGACCCTGTCTCAAAAAGACAAAAAAAAAAAAAAACAAAAAAAACATAAAACTAAATGTGATAGAATTAAGAGGTGGGCCCTTCAGGGGATGAATAGGTCTCATGTATGGGATTAGCACTGTTTTGAAAATGTTTGAAGAAGCAAGTTCAACTCTTTTTCCAATCAACCTTCCATAAGCAAAGGCCTTTACCAGTCACTAAGCCTGCCTGATATTGAAGTTACTGACTTCTAGAACTGGGAATATTTTCTATATCTTATACAGACTCATATATTGAGATTAGTAGCACAGACAGGTTAAAACATAAATATAGAAGTATCAAAATTGCTAATTCCCATATAGGTAACACATCAGCCACAGTCAAATGCTTGTATAATTTTCTTTCACATTGTGCCTTAGAGATCCCATGCATGACTCATTTTCAGTCTTAGACCAACCTTTTTCTTCCACCTCATTCCATGAGGTTTTATCCTGTATCTCTAATATGGTTAGATTATTTCATTGAGTTCTTTATTCTAAGCCTTTATGCAACTTAAGACACATTTTCCTCATTGTAAGGTTCTTTTTTGGGGCATTAAGTTTTTGATTTTCTTAAGTGCATACTGTCATTTATGCACCATCGTAGGGTCATGAAGAGTAGTTTTACTGTTCTAAAAATCCAAAATACTCTATCTCTTCATCTCTCTTCTCTCTTTCTTCCATACCAAGTAGTAGTTGGTAATGTTTTTGGTGGTTCCCTATTTTTCTTTTTCCAGAATGTCTTTCAGTTTGGTTTGATTGTGATGTTTACTTTTATGCATTAACTTGATTGAGCGAACAGATGTCCGGATTGCTGGTGAAACATTATTTCTGTGTATATCTGTGATGATATTTCTGGAAGACATTAGCCTTTAAATTGCTAGGCTCAGTGAAGATGCGTGCCCTCATGAATCTCTTTCTGTGTCTGTCTGTCTGTCTGTCTGTCTGTCTGTGTCTCTCTTTCCCCTCTTCTCTCTCCTGCTTTCCCTCTCCCTCTTTTTTTCTGAGGATTGCACCTAGAGTCTGTGGTCCATTACTGAGCTATACCCCTGCTTCTCGCTTTCTCTTCTTACTTTCTCTTACTGAAATATCCATCTTCAGTCTTCTCCTTCCATGAGATTTTGGAACTTAGTTCTCAGGCCTTCAAATTCCCAAAATTTATGCTAGTGCCAACTTGTATTGGAATTGGACTTGGAGTAAGAGATGGACCAACTGCTCTTTCAGTTTTTGAGCCTCTTGACTCAAACTGAGTAAACTCAATGGTTTTCTTTATTCTCCCTGTTTGAGACATAAACTCAGAAAACTTCCAAGTCTCCATAATCACATGAAGCATTATACTTAATAATCTCTGTGTTGCTGCCTCTGTTTATATTTCTGTCTCTTAGTCTCTGTCTGGCCTATCCTCCTTCTCTCTAATCTCTTACTCATTACTTTTCTGGAGACTCCTGGTTCATACAGATTTTATTACTGGAAGTGATGCGAGAGTAATAGAATTTTAAGCATGAGGTTTCTGCATTTGTCCTGGTATTCTGGAATTGATTCTCTACTCTTAATGAATTTAAAGATGCTACAAACTCTATCAGGCAGTAAAAATATGATTGATATTCCATGGAATGAATTGTTTATTGATGTGAAAAATATATGTGTCTGGCTACTCCTAATTAACCACTTAAGCACCTCTGTGGTTCTGTATATATTGTCTTGAATATATTGGGAAAACAAAGGGATAATATTGCTTGATGGAATCTAATGTTGCTAGACAAAATAGTGTAAAGGATAGAGGCTAGGGTTATGCAGTTCAGTGTCGGAAAACCTTTGTAGCATGTGGGAGAGGCCAAAGGATCCATCACCAGCTCTCTGAAATGACAACTCCAAAATGAGCTCAAGTCTTTGATTTACCAGCTTAAAAGTATATAAATGAACCAAAAACTTTTAGATAGGCCCCAAGTAAGACCCTTTTTTCCTATAACTGCAGAACTGTAATTGCTTAAAATCTAATGCAAGGCTTTATCTTTTGATCAGCTGAATTACAATACAAGCTGTATTCCTAGCTTTTCAAGGTACCTCCTGTTAAGGAGCAGGCATTTCTTGGCAAAGAATAGGGTCCCGTAATTTGGAAAGTTAATATATGGGAAGAAGTTGTAGGAGCTGCAGAGCCTGAGTCCCTAAATTCTGATGAGTCTTCTTTGCCATTAGAAGTGGTCTCTCTGGAAGCAACCTCCACATCCCTTGTGGAATTAACCTTTTTAATCTCAGTGATATTGACTTTTTATGCCTCTATGTAAGTGGTTAACCCTGTATTATCTGTGGAAACATCAATAACTTCTACCAAAGCAGTTGGAATATAAGATAGTACTTCTTCTTAGGAACCACCTCCATTCTCTTTCTATACATCTCTGATTAATTCAGGCCCCAGTAAGCTTCTAGAGGTGAGATTACAAAGTGTGACCTATGCGAAGGTATACTACAAAATGAAAGAATTATTTGAGTTTTCTAATTTATGAATCAGAAATCCAGGGAACACATTCAAATGAACATAAAGTTAGATCAGGCTAAATTTAATAATATGGACTCAATGAGCTGAGTCTTCATGTGTTGCAAACTAAGAGTTAAAAAGGATGTAATAGCTGATTTTATTGATTGGCAGAAACATAGATTGAAAGATAGTCCACAATTACTAATTTGGAAATGTCCAGTTTTCCTTGGATTAATGTAAAGAAAATGATACAAAGGCTTAGGAAGAGTGGAAAGTTAGAATGGATTTTTCATTTAATATGTCAATGCTGGGAGGGTCTAAAAGATGTACCATTTTCCAATACATTGAGAAATAATTGTGAGAGGAGTCTTAGTATCCTTGCAGAGGTCCATACTCACTTTTCTTTACAAGCCACACTGTATACTGGGAACCACAGCCAGTCAATTAGAAAACTTAAGTGCAAAGAGAATGGATACCAAGGTGGCAGAGGCCAAGAAGTGGCAATTGAGCACCAAAGACAATATAGGAGTAGACACTATTGTACACAACAGAGTCAAAGCAACAGTCGGAATAGTCAGCCTCTCACAGACCTATGGCATTGGCTAAATAATCATGTCTCTAGATGTGACATAAATAGGATGCCTGTTACATTCTTTATCTGTATAGGAAGAAAGGTTCCAGTTACATGAACAAAAGTGAATTGAATAAAAAAACAGAGTAATATACCTTCAATCAGTTCCGGGTTTGGGGTCAGTTTACAAATCTGGAACCCCTTGAATGACCAAGATTGTGGCTTCGTTAGGAAGGACTTGAGCACACTACTGAATATTTACCCTATTCATTTTTCTTCCTGTTTTTGCTAAAATGATCCCGGCTTGTTAGCACGGTAACTGTTCACTGAGCATAAGAAGTAGTCAGACCGTTCACAGATTGATAACATTTCATAGAACAGTTTTTAATTTCAGTAAAGTGCAAGTTAGCCTATTTTTTATTTCATGGATTATGATTTTGGCATTGTCTCAAAATGCTGATTTCCAAGTCAAAGACCATATAGATTTTTGCCTATGTTTACTTCTGAGAATTATAGTTGTGAGATATTTACATGCATAATCTAAGCTGAATTAACTTTTTTATTGTCTAAAATCTTTGCCAACTCTCCATATATATATATATATATATATATATATATATATATATATATTTGAGCAACTTTTGCTGAAAATGCTCTTTGTTCGCTGAATTGCCTGTGTTTTTATGAACACTCAGTTATTATATTGCTGTGGCTTTACTAAAGGGTTCTCAGTTCTCTTCCATTTATCTATATGTCTGGTCCTTTGCCCATAGCTTTCTCTCTTTATTAAAATTATTTCATAGTAATGTAATTTGGTGTGCTATGAGTCCTAACATTATTATTATCTACAGTATTCTGTTGACAATTCTAGCTCTTTGGACTTTCCATATCAATTTTAGAAAATATTTACTGCTAAAAGTTAGTATGTAGGAATTTTGACTGAAGTTTCATTGCATGTATAGATCAAATTGTTAACAATTCACATCTTAACAATAGTGCAGCTTTCAATTCCTAAATACAGAATATCTGATTATATAGATAAGTTTTATTCCTTTCATCATTTTGTTGTAGTTTTTCAAATACAGGTCTTGGACTTATTTTTTTGTTGTTGTTGTTAGGTTTATACCTAAGCACTTAATTTAGGGAGTGCTTTTGTAAGTGGTATTATATGTTAAATTCAGATTCCAACTGTTCATTGCTGATACATACAAAAGCAATGGACTTCTATATACTGATCTCTTATTCTGTGACCTTTTCATATTTATTTATTACATTTATTAGGTCCAGGGAATTTTATTATTGTTGGAGACTTCTTGCAGTGTGCTATATAGATAATACTTCTGTACTAAGAAAGCTTTATTTCTTCCTCTTCAGCCCATATGCTTTTTACATCTTTTCATTGCCTTAGTGAATTAGCTAAGCTTTCCAGTATAATGTTGAATGAGAGATGACATATTTCCATTATTTTCAGCATTACAGTGAAAGTTCCTACTCTCTCAATATGGTGATATTAGTTGTTTCATAGATATTTTTTATGTACTTTAGGAGATAGCCCCCCAAGTGGTCTGTGATCTTTTATCATGAAAATATGGACAGTATTTTATATGGTCATAGATTTCTTTTGTTTGTTTTTACAGACAGGGTTAGCTATGTGGTCCAGATTAGCTTTGAACTCATTGTGTACTCCGGGCTGGCTTTGAAATGCTAGCAATCTTCCTCCTTCAGTCTCTTGAGTGATGGGACTACAGGTGTGTGTGCCACCATGCCTGGCTTGATCATGAGTCATTTGTTTTTCTCTAGTGTGTTGATATGGTGAATAATGGATTGATGTTGATTTAAATTTACATTATATTCTTGGATTTTATTTACTTACTTACTTAGTTACATTACTAGGGATTGAACCCCAGCGCTATAATCTGAGCTACATCCCCAGCTGCTTTTGTTGCAGACCAACCTAAGCAACTTTTTCCAGGTCCATTCACCAGGTACCATCAGTGGGGATCCAATCTACTCCCCTTTGCTTTTTCTCTACTCAAGGAGGTTCTTGGCTTACACAGACCTAGTCCTGCTACTATTTTTGTCACCCTGAACCAAGGGTGAGTGAGGAGGAATGACACAAAGTCAATTTAACATACCAACATCCAGGGGGCTCTTGCCTTTTGGGCAGAGGACCCCGAGCTTCTGGCACATCATCCTGGCATTAACTTAAACATGAATACAAGTAATTAACGTAACAAAAGGCCATTTGCCTTTCAGTATCTATTTAGTACTTGCCCCAGCAAAGAACTCAATCTCAGCTGTATCAACTTTACCCTAGAACCTGCAACTGCCATCATCCCTATGCCTTGATCCTTTTGCTCGCACAGAAATCCAGTTAGATCTTAACTGCCCTGTGATCTCCCATGTTCTTAAAGGTTTTTATTATTAATATTATGAGACAGAGTCTTGCTAATAATCTAGATGCCCAGGTAGGACTCAGACTTTTCATATGTTGACTTCAGGTTCCCAGAGTGCTGGTTTTACTGTCCCCCCGATATACTAAAACTGTTTGATCAGATATGTGGCTCTTTTCATACTTATTAGATTAAATTGGCTAATATTTTGTCAATTTTCACAATTGCTCTTTTCTTATAAAATCTTTATCTGATTTTGATATTAGTTTAATGCTGACCTCATAATATGAATTAGGGAATGTTCATTGTATGATTTTCTGGAAGATATTATGTCTCTTATTCTCACTTAATACCATTTTTTGTGTTCTTGTAAATCAACCATTTACTTGAGCGATAGTATAGCAGTAACTGAAATTACATTAGAAGCATCACACATCCAAAAGATGAGAATGACAGGCATTCCAAGGATAGATTTAGTGTTATATGTTGCTATCCTCAGTGTGATAAACATTTTGGAGGTTCGTAGGACCATTATGTAATTCATCCTATGTATATAAGTGCATGGTTTTCCCCTGCCATGTTTTCTATCTTTTCTGTTTTCAGTCACTTCATTGTGTAACCCTTAAGTCCTTGATTTCCATTCAGCTGTGTTATGCCTCTCCATTTTTATTTCTTCTTTTGAGTTCTTACACTAGGGAGAGTATAAGATATTTACACATGTAGGTCTGTTTTATTTGTCTTATGAGTGTATCTTCAAGACACATCCATTTATATATTCTGGAAGATATGGATAACATTTTTTCTTAAGTGTCACCAGAGGATCAATCAGGTGCTTTATTTCAAATTAATTTATTACTGATTCAATTTCGTCAACACCTATGGAGTTCTTCATGCTATCTATTTTTCCTGCTATGAGTTTTGGTAGTTTCTTTTTGAAAAAATTGACCTCAATAAATTTCATTAAAGCTGGGCGTGGTGGCTCACGCCTGTAATCCCAGCACTCGGGAGGCTGAGGCAGGAGGATTGGTGCAAGTTCGAGACCAGCCTGGGCTACAACAGTGAGCTCAAGGCCAGCCTCAACTGCATAGCGAGACCCTGTCTCAAAAAGACACACACACACACACACACAAAATAAATTTAATTAAATTTGGTTTGTATATAAAATATTTATTGTTTTTCTTAAATTTTAGTAGCCAAATGTTGAGTAATGATAACAGTGTTTCATTTTTGGTACTGATAGGTTGTGTATTCTGTCTTCTTTTATTGACTGGCATGATTAGAAGTTTAACAGTTTTATCAATCTTTCAAAAGGCCAGCTTTTGATTTTGTTTACTGTCTTCATTTGCAGTTTTGCTTTTTTAGTTTCAGTTTGGTTTTGCAATTCTGAGGATCCAGTCCAGGGCCTGATATATACATTGTAATTGCTCACTGAGCTTTATTTCCACTTTTTTTTTCCATTTTAATGTTTCTTGGGCTTTCTTCAGGCTTAAATAATTTCCTTGTTTCCAAAATCTTAAGCTTATGTTCTTGATTTTATAAATTTCTTCTTTTCTGTTTTACTGTGCTATAACTAAATTATTCTGTGTTTTCAGTTAGTTCAAATGTTTTTGTTATATTCTTGAGAATCCTGTACAGAATTTTATGATATGTTCACTAAAGGGCTGTTTAAGGGCTGGAGAGAGCTCTATGGCGCAAGTGCCTGCCTGGCAAGTGCAAGGTACTGAGTCTGAACTGTGGTCCCACAAAAATAAATAAATAAATAAATAAATAAATAAATAAATAAATAACTGTTTAATCTCCCAAATATCTGAAAAGGTTAAATTGTTGTCTGTTATTGATTTCTTCTTTCTTTGCATCAAGGCCTAAAAATACATTTTGCATGATTTGTCTTCTTTTAGAGTTGAGTTTATCTTTATAAATGCTATATAGCATGGAAGTTTGAGAAAGATAGGTATTTTACTATTGTTCTTATTCTACAAATTCCATTACATAAAGTTGACTGGTAGTACTGTCCAAGTTTTTTATACTCTGATTTTCTGCCTATTTAAACATATCAATTACTAACATGAAGGTTTTGAGTTCTCCAACTCTAATAATGGTCGGTCTGATCTTTTTACTTCTATGAATTTTGATGTTATGTTTCTGGGACTGTTATTAGGTATACATATATATTAAAGATTGCTATGTTATTTTGGTAAACAGACTCCATTAATACTATGTAATTTTCCTTATTCCTATTGATTTTCCTTTTTTGTGAAATCTGCTCCATCAGAAATTATTTATTTAAGAGAGTACAAATTAGAATAAAAGCAGAAAACATTACAACTGATATATAATTTCACTTAAGAAAGTAATGTGAATTTAATAGTATTTGGTGTAATACAGAGTGTTTTCTTTGAACCAGTTATTCATATTATCATATCTATGCATGCAAAATTAGAAAAAACGAAAGAGGAAGAAATAAAGATAAAGTACAAATATTGAAAAAAACAGACAAAGCATAATATGTATTATCTGCCCCTTTCCGTAGACCAGTAGAAATGCCTAATACAGTTGTCGAAACTATCCTGCTCACATATAAAGATAAATAGCTTTTCCCTACACCATTTCCTGTCCTCCTTAACTCGATATTTCTTTCCTTTTGAATAAGTTCATTCTCTATACCCAGTATCTATTGTAACCTTCAGCTTCCATGTTTCTCTCTCAGGTTCCCACACTAAGGAGACAATATGATGTTTGCACATGCGGATCTGATTGATTTCATTTAAGAGTATATTCTCCAGTTGTATCCACTTACTGCCAAAAGACCCAAATTTATCCTGTTTAATAGCTGAATAATACTCCATTGTATAAAAATTCCACATCTTTATCCGTTCCTCATTTGAAGGGCATCTGGATAGATACAAGCATTTAGCCATTACAAACTGTGCTGTTATAAACGTGGTTGCACATATAGTCACTGTGGGATGAAGTTTTCAGTTCTGGAAAAATACCCAGGAGGGGAATGGCTGGCTTGAATGGGACCTCAAATCCTAGATTTTGAAGGAATCACCACACTGATTTCCATAGTGATTGTACCAATCTGCCCTCCCAACAACAATTAACACTGCAAAAGGGTTCTTTTTTCTCTGCAGCCTCTCCAGCATTTGCTATTGGCTGACTTCTTGATGTTTGCCATTCTTTATGGGGTGAGATGGAATCTCAGTGTTGTTTTAATTTGCATTTCTCAAATGACCAATGATATTGAACATTTTTTCATATATGTACTTGCCATTTGTATTTCGTCTGCTGAGAAGTGTATATTCATGTCAGGAGTACATTTTTGGATAGGGTCTTTGAATTTGGTGGGGGAAGGGTCTGGTTTTTTTTTTTTAGTTCTCCATATGATCTAAATAGAAAGCCTTTGTCAGATGGTCAGTGGGGTATAATTTTTTCCAGTCCTTGGGTTTTGTTCTTACTCTGTTGGAGATTTACTTTGAAGTACAGAAACTTCAAAAGATGGTATCACAGTTGGTGATTCTTTGAAGTATTTCCCATGCAGTTTGGTGCTTTTTCATGTACTATCTACTTCTTTTGTCTTTAAGATTTCAACCTACATTTTATTCCAGAAGATTAGTGTTTCTGTTTTAATATTTAAATCTTTGATCCATTTTGACTATAGTTTTATGCACGATGATGGGCCTAGTTTTAGCCTTCAGCATGTGGAAAGTTATTTCGAGCACTATTTGTTAATGAGTCTATCTTTCTTCCAGTGAGCACGTTTTTCCCCCTTTTCAAAGTTAGGCTGGCTGAGTATGTTTGCAGTTGTTTCTGCATCTTCTAAGCTTTTCCACTGATCCTCAGGTCTCCTTGTATGCCAGTCCCCGCTTGCCTTTTTATGCATTTATTACATCATCTACAGGGTCTGTACCACAGAGTTCAGACTTGTAGTGATCCTCCTGTTTTCAGCCTCCCAAGTGCTAGGATTACAGGTGTGGGTCACCTTTCCAGTCTCAGTTGCGGTTTCAGTGGGCCCTGGGGGCAGGGATGGTGTGGGATACCCGGGATCAAGTCTCAGTCCCTGGGTCTGCATAAGCAGACGCTGTAGTCTACTAGGTTATCTGACTTGCCTGTCTAGGCTGATTTTATTATAGTAGCTTTATATATAATTTCAGGTCAGGGACTGTGGTACCTCCTGCCTTTCCTTTGTTTTCCAGGATTGCTTTTGATATTGTTGGTCTTTTCTGGTTCCAAATCAATTTGAGGAATTTTTTTCTATACCTCTGTGAGGTGTACTGATGGTGTTTTAATCAGAATTGCATTGAATTTGTACAATAATTTTGAGAATATGACAATTTTCACAGTGTTGGTTCTTCTATCCAGGATCATGGAATCTTTTTCCATTTTCTTAAATCTTCTTCAACTTCTTTTCTCAGAGTGCTAATTTTCACCATTTAAATGCTTTACATCCTCTGTGAGGTTGATTCCTAAGTGTTTCTTTTTTTTTTTTCAATGTCATTATGAAAGTAGTGGTTACCTTAATTTTACACTCACTGTGTTCATCGTTTATGTACAAAATGCTACTGATTTCTGGGTGTTGGCCTTATGTCCTACCATGTTGCTATATTTGGTGATTAAATCTACGAGACTCTTAGTGGAATATTTAAGATATATGTAGAGTATCCATTTGTCAATAATGATAATTTCACTTCTGCTTTTCCATTCTTTATTCACTTTATTTCTCTGTTTTGTCTAAGTGCTTTGACAATGTTTCCAAAAATAAACCGAATATCAGTGTAGACAGTAGACATCCTTGTCTTGTTCCTGATTTCAAAATGAAGGCCTTCTTTTTTTTTCATTTAGTATGATGTTGGCTGTTAGTTTCTTATAGATGGCTTTTATCAGGCTGAGATATATACTAACTATTCTGATTCTGTGTAGAGTTATTGTCATGAATGAACGTTGGACTTTATCAAATGCTCTTTGTACGTCTGTTGAGATGACCATATGTTTTTTGTTCTTGGTTCTGTTTGATGTGTTGTATAACATTTATGGATTTGTGTGTGTTGAACCATCCCTGCATTCCTGGAATGACTCCCATTTGGTCATGATGCATAATCTTGTAGATGATTTGCTGCACTCTGTTTGCTAGTATTTTATGTGGGGTTTGGCATCTATATTCATTACAGAGATTGGCCTATAGTTCTGATTTTTGGTTGGATCTTTCTTCGGTTTTGGAATCAGCGTAATACTTGCCTCCCAGAATAAGCTTGGGATAATCGCTTCCCTTTCAATTTCATTGAAGTGTTTGAGAAATGTTGGCATTAAATCTTCTGTAAATTTATTGTAGAATTCTGCTGTGGATTCTGCTGTGAATCCATCAGCACCTGGGATTTTCTTTGGTGGTAGGGTTTTTATTTAATTACATTCTCAACTTCATTTCTCATTATTGAGTTGTTCAGAGTTTGTGTATCTTCTTCACCCAGTTTTAGCATTTTGTGTGTATCTAGGAAACTGTCCATTTCCTCTGTGATTTCCATCCCATGGGAGTAAAGATTTTGTAAGTAAGTGTTGATGATCTGAATTTATCCACGGTTTGTAATGATTTAGACATTTTCATTCCCTATTGCCTGAGTTTGGTTTTTTTCTTGCCTTTTTTATTAGGCTGGCTAGGGGTTTATTAATTTTGTTTATTCTTCCAAAGAAGCAACTCTTTGATTTGTTTGTTCTTTGTATTGTTTTCTTCTTTTACAGTGCATTAATTTGTACTCTAATCTTTATAATTTCCTGCCTTCTTTTGGCTATGGATTTGTATTACTCTTCTCTTTTAGAAGCTTAAGATGTAACATAAGATCATTTATTTTGGCTTTTTTTGGTTGTTTTCCTAATGTGTGTATTTACGGCTATAAAATTTTATTTTATGACAGCTTTCATTGCATCCCACAGATTTCAGTAGGTTATATATGAATTTTTATTTGATTGTCAATGATTTTAGTTTCTTTAATTGCATCTGTGGCCCAGTGGTTGTTTGGGAGTTGTTATTTATTTCTCATGTGTTTATTTTGTTTTTATACTTTCTTTTGTAAATAATTTCTAGGTTGTTTTGTACTGGGATAATTTCAGTTCTTTTACATTGGCTTAAGAGTGGTCTGTGTGCTAGTGTATGGTCTATTTTGGAGACTGTCCCAGGTGCAACTGAGAAGAGTGTGCATTCTATTTTTGCTGGATGAAATAATCTCTAATGGTCTACCAGGACAATTATTTCACAAATTTGATTTAGATCTCTTATTCCCTTGTAGATTTTTTTTGCCTAGTTGATCTGTGTCTTTTTGACAGTGGGGTATTGAAGTCCTCCATTACTATGTATTATTGTCTATTTAATTTTTCATGTCTGTTAAAATTTGTCTTATATAGATGGTGCATATTTATTTACTATTGCTATATCTCTCTCTTGTAGTTTTCTCTCAACTAGTATGTGGTTACTTTATTTATCTCTTTGTGTGATTTTTGGTTTGAAGTCGGTATTGTTATCAACCAGGATATACATGCATGCTTTTTTCTTGATTTCCTGTGGCTTAGAAGATAGTTTTCTATTGTTTGAGATTAAGTAAGTGAATTTTCCTTTGACTTAAATGCATTTCTTGTATACAGCATATTGCTGGGTTTTGTTTTTAATCCAATCTTCCAGTGTTTTTCTTTTGATTTGTAAATTGAGGCCATTTCCATTGATGGTTATAACTGATACATATTGGCTCATCTTTGTCATGTTTTTTTTTTCCTATAATAGGTTCTGCATTTTTCCCCTTTAGTTTGGTGACTTGCTCAGTTTCATATTTCCTTTATGTTGTTCTTAAAGCTGTGGTCACTTCTTTCTCCAGAATATCTGTCAGTATGCTATATCAGGTTGGTTTACAGATCAGGAAGTGCTTCAGTTGTTCTTTCTCATAGAAGGATCTTATCTTGCCATTGAATACGATAGTTTTGCAGGGTACATCATGTGGCTTGAAGGTTATTTTCTTTAAAAAACTGAAATACTTCTCTCAAAACTCTTCTTGCTTTGATGGTTTCTGTTGAGAAATCTGCTGTGATCTTGATGGGCTTTGCATTGTAGGTTATGTTTTTTGTCTCTAGCACCTTTTAACATTCTATTGTTTTGCTGAATTTATGAGATCTTGATTATTATGTCTCTAGGTGTATACTTATTGTCATTATGGTTATGTGGAGTTCTACGTGCCTCATTTATCTATATATCATTTTCTTTTCTCATGTTTGGAAAATTTTCTGCTAGTACTTCTTCACATAGACTTTATGCCATTTGTGTTATCTCTCACTGCCTCATTGACACTTGTTATTCTTACAGTATTTTTCTTTGCATCATCTTATAGCTTTTGAATTTTTATTTCCTGGTTTCTTGTTAAAGAGATCTCTCCATTCATGTTCACTAACTACAGCACTGTAGGTCTGAAAGTCTATCTTCAATTTCATTTATGCAGTTTTGCCAACTTTAAGTGGACTTCTTAATTTCCAGAATGTCTGTTTGAATCTATTTCATACATTCTAGTTCCTTCCTGAATTATTCATTTAGTGTTTCCATCATTTTTCTATTCTCTTCTATTTTTTTTTAATCTGTGCTGAGCAATTCTTTCACAGTTGTCATTTGTTTTTGAACCTAAAAAATTATTTCTTCTATACCCTGATGAACTTATTTTTTCTTTTTTTTATTTCAGTTGCTATCATTTCAGAGATTTTGGGTGTGTGATTTTGAAGTGCTTGTATATCTTCATCTCCTGGATTTGTTCTAGGTGGCCTGGAGCATTGAGATTGCCTTTTGCTTCTGCATTTTAGCATTGTTGAAATTCCCAGAATTTCCCACAGAAAGTCCTGCAGGCTCTCTAAGATTCTGCCAAAGTTTTGAAATAGTTCCAGGAAAGCTCTGCTCCTGCTTGTGCTGGGTCCACAGATCGCAGCTCTCCTGTGTTCTGTAGGCCACTCAGAGACCTCCTAAGGTTTGAATAGTTTGGACTAATACTAGCCAAAGCTCCACACCTTCATGTTGGAGATTAAGGAAGGTCAAAGCTTACCAGAGTCCCTCAGGCTGCCCAAAGTCTGCCAAAGTTCTTAAATGGTGCCAGAAAATTTTTGTGCCTCCATACCATCACCACTTCAAATTAATATTAGTTGTCCATTTTTATTTCTCATTTATTCATTTATTTTTGAATTTTATGTATCTGGTACAAGGTCTCACTACCCAGCTTGGACTCATAAGAATACACCTATTATAGCCTACCCCGTGGTACATGGGACTAAACCTGGATCCTTGCACTTGCCAGGCAGGTGCTTATAACACTGAACTATCTTCCTGAACCTCTTTTCTATTTTTTGCATTAGTGTTGATTAATCCAGGGGCTTCAAACTGTGATATCTCCCAAGCTCATTTTATTTTATTTTATTTTTTTTATTTTGAGACGTGGCCTCACTAAGTTGCTGAACTACCACATTGGGCTCAAACTTGTGATACCCCTACCCTGTCCTAAAAGGCTGACATCACAGGAATGCAGCACCACACCTTTTATAGATTTTTTTCATTAGAGTTAATGTAGGATATTTTCTCTATCCATTTATGTTTTTAAAGAGCAAAGTGTTTTTATATTTGAAATATGCGTATTTTTTTTCTCTTTTTTTTTTTTTGAGACTGGGTTTCACTGCCTAATTCAGGCTGGCTTTGAACTCATCATGTAGTCCACGCTGGCATTAGCCTTGCAGTGATTCTACTGCCTCAACTTCCTAACTGCTGTGATTACAGGGGTGCATCACCATATCTGACATTGAAATATGTGCCTTGCAGATATCTAAAGATATTTTCTAACTGAACATTATTCACATTTAATATGATTTTTATATGGATGGGTTAATATCTTTTTTGTACCACTTTTCTTTTCTTTTTTGGTACTGGGGATCAGACTGGGACCTTGCGCATTTTAGGCAGAAAGTTAAGCCACTCTACTATCTCCCTGTCCCCTGTACAAGTTTTCTTGTGATTGTATTTGTTGTTTGTTTCATCTTCCATTTTCCTTTCAATGCTTTGCTTGTTTTGAATTTTTTTATGATTCCATTTTGCTTTCTCTCTTAGAGAACACATCATGGTATTCTAGAAAAGTTGTATATTTGTTATAAGAATTTTTATCTTATTTATGAAATACAGGCACATTAAACGGAAGTTTACCAATTCTACTTTTCTATCCCGTGACAATGGTGTCATTCATTTCATTTGTCCAAACAATATAAATAGCAATATCATTGTCACTTTTAAAAATATATATCTTTTTCTGTTTTTTGTTTTGTATTATTTTATTTTTCATGATTTAATATTTTTATTACTTAAATTTAACAATAGTTATATTACATATTTTCATCATCAGATCAGTTTAGATTAATAGATATAGGAATATAAGATTGGTCAAACAATTAAACATTAACACTTTCAATAGACATTACTTATTTTGTTTGTTTTTCTTTTCCCATTTTTTTTTTTTTAGAAAACTTGACACATTGCATATTGTCCTCACAATAGTTCTACAGAGGACAGTGTGTGGGAATGACCCACCTTCCTATTGATGTTGCTAAGAAGAAAAAAAAAGAAAGAAAAGAAAAGAAAAGAAAATTCTTCTCTTTGGACTGAGAGGAAGCAGATAATATGAATCTTATAATGTTGGAAGCTATTGATCTAAGCTTCCTAAAACTCATCTCACCAATCTAGCTCTGCGTTTCATGCATTGTAATTAAGCTTTTTTTTTCTGGGTGATCAAGGGCAAATCAAAGCAAGACCAGTATAATAAAACATTTAGTTTTTGTATCTTCCGAGGTCAAATCCCCTCAGGATTAAGTTTGGGAACATATACAGTACTTTGTAGAACTGTTGTTAGTGTCAGCCTTCTGGACGAGTCAGGGCCATTGCTTGGCCAGTTTGCTTTCTGTGAAAGCCTGAGAGAATGTTTTCTCCTTAGATGCACTATAGTTCATTCATCCCTTTCCTCTTTTTTAACCATTCTTCAAATGATGATCATTTTGGTTGTTTCCATGATTTGGCTATTACAAATTGGGCTGCTATAAACATAGGTGCACAGATGTCGCTATGGTATGATGTTTTCAGTTCTTCTGGGAAAATTCCCAGTAGGGGGATAGCTGGATTGAACGGAACTTCCAATTCTAGTTTTGTAAGGATCCTTCACACTGCTTTGCATAATGGTTGCACCAGTCTGCATTCCCACCAGCAGTGGAGAAGGGTTCCTTTTTCTCCACAGCCTCTCCAGCATTTGTTGCTGGTTGATTTCTTTATGATAGCCATTCTTTCTGGGGTGAGATGATACCTAAGTGTTGTTTTGATTTGTATTTCATGAATGGCTAGCGATGTGGAGCATTTCTTCATGTATTTCTAGGCTTGCTGCTTTTCTTTCTCTGAGAAGTGAGTGTTCGTCTCAGATGCTCATTTCTGGATTGGGTCTTTGAATTTTGGAACGCTAATGGTTTTAGTTCGTTGTAGATTCTAGATAGAAGACGTTTGTCTGAATACTTGTTAGTTAAAATCTTTTCGAAATTTGTGGGTGGTGTTTTCACTCTGTTGGTAATTTCCTTTGACATGCAGAAACTTCTTAGCCAGAGGAGGTCCCATTTGTTGATGCTTTCAAGTGTGAAACGTACAATTTGATTTCTGTCCATGAACTTTTTGCCTACTCCTATGTCTTCAAGATTTCCTCCCACTTTCTCTTCCAGGAGATTTAATGTTTCACTTTTAATGTTTAGATCTTTAATCCATTTCGACTTTGTTCTCGTGCATGGTGATAGACTAGGGTCAAGTTTTAGTTTTTGGCATGTAGAGAGCCAATTTTTCCTGCACCATTTGTTAAAGGGACTATCTTTCTTCCAGTACATGTGTTTGGCCCCTTTTTAAAAAATAAGGTGACTGAGTGTGTTTGTATTTGCTTCTGCATGCTCTAATCTATTCCATTGATCATCAGGTCTATTCTTTTGCCAGTACCATGCTGATTTTATTACTGTAACTTTGTAGTATAACTTTAGGTCAGGAGTTGTAATGCCTCCTGCCATACTTTTATTGCTGAGAATTGTATTTGCCATTCTGGGTCTTCTTTGGTTCCAAATAAGTTTTAGGGATAACTTCTCCAGTTCTGTGAGGTATGTCGTTGGTATTTGGCTAGGAAGTGCATTAAATCTGTACAACAATTTAGGGAGTATGGCCATCTTCACAATGTTGGTTCTTCCTATCCAGGAGCAGGGAATATCTTTCCATTTTCTGAGATCTTCTAAGATCTCTTTTTTTCAGAGTACTATAGTTTTCACTGAAAATGTCTTTTACTTCCTTAGTTAGGTTGATTCCTAAGTATTTCATTTTATTTGGTGCTATCATAAAAGGTACTGTTTCTCTAATTTGTCTCTCAGTGTGTTTGTTATCTGTGTAGAGGAATGCTATTGACTTTTGTGTTTTGAGTTTGTAACCTGCTATGTTACTGAATTTGTGTATTAATTCCAGTAGCTTTTTTATGGAGTTCTTTGGGTCTTCTAAGTAGATTATGATGTCATCTGCAAATAGTGAAAGTTTTACTTCTTCTTTACTTATTCTTATTCCTTTTATTTCTCTTTCTTCTCTAATGGCTATAGCTAATGACTCCAGAACTAAATTGAATAGAAGTGGCGATAGGGGGCATCCTTGTCTTCTACCAGATTGGAGAGTAAAAGACTTCAGTTTTTCTCCATTTAGAATTATGCTAGCTGTTGGATAGTTGTAGATGGCTTTTATCAGGTTGTGGTAGAGGCCCTCTATTCCAATTTTCTGTAGGACTTTGAACATGAATGAGTGTTGCACTTTGTCAAAGGCCTTTTATGCATCAATTGAGATGATCATTTGATTTTTGGTCTTGGTTCTGTTGCTATAGTGTATTGCACTTATAGATTTGCGTATATTGAACCATCCTTGCATCCCTGGAATGAATCCTACCTGGTGGTGATGTATAATCTTCTTGATGACTTGTTGCATTCTAATGGCTAGAATTTTATTGAGAATTTTTGCATCTATGTTCCTGAGAGCAGTTGGTCTATAGTTTTGTTTTTTAGTTACATCTCTTTCTGGTTTTTGGTATCAGTGTAATACTTGCCTCTAGGAATGATTTTGGAAGGACTGCTTCTTTTTCAATTTCATTGAAGAGTTTGAGGAGTATTGGGGTTATGTCTTCTCTAAATTTCTTGAAGAATTCAGAGGTGAATCCATCAGGTCGCTGACTTTTCTTTGTCAGTAGGCTTTTTATTACATCTTGTATTTCATTGGCTGTTGTTGGGTTGTTGAGCGTTCTAATATCTTCTTGATTCAGTTTTGGTAATTTGTACTTTTCTAGGAATCTGTTCATTTCATCTGTGACTTCAATTCTGTGAGAGTAAAGATTCTCAAAGTAACTATTTATGATCTTCTGTATGTCAGCTGGATCTGTAATAATTTTACTCTTTTCATTCCTTATTGCTTGAATTTGAATCCTTTCCTCTTTTTGATGAGTTTAGCTCGGCCCTTATCAATCCTATTTAATCTTTGAAAGAATCAGCTTTTGGATTCATTAATTCTTTGTATTGTTTTCTTTGTCTCAATTGAATTGATTTCTGCTCTAATCTTTATAATTTCCTCCCACCTTTGGGCTTTGGTTTTCATTTGTTCTTCCTTTTCTAGTTGCTTTAAGTGTTGTGTAAGATTGTTTATTGGTTCCCATTCAACTTTCTTAATGTGTGAGTTCAGAGCTATAAATTTCCCTCTGAGAACTGCTTTCATTGCATCCCACAAATTCCGGTAGGTTGTGTTTGAATTTTCATTAAATTGTAGATCCTGTTTTATTTCTTCTTTAATTTCATCTGTGACCCATTGGTTGTTGAGAAGAGTGGTGTTTAGTTTCCTGGTAGTCCTGAAATTCCTATGGTTTCTTTCATCCTTTATTTCCAATTTGATTGCACTGTGGTCAGATAATATGCATGGGATAATTTCTGTTTTCTTGCATCTACTTAAGCATGATCTATGGACTAATATGTGATCTATTTTAGAAAATGTCCAATGTGCAGCTGAGAAGAATGTGTATTTTGAGGTGGTTGGATGGAACACTCTGTATATGTCCACTAAGTCCAATTTTTCCAAGTTCTGATTCAGTTCTGCAACTTCTTTGCTGATTTTTTGTTTGCTTGACCTATCTTTTTTGGATAAGGGAGTGTTGAGGTCTCCTGTTAAGATTGTAGTATTGGATATGAGATTTTTCAGGTCCATTAAGGTTTGTTTTATATAGCTTGCTGCTCCCATGTTGGGTGCATACATATTTATGAGTGTTACCTCT